>JAKTVB010000059.1:0-60785 GCA_030556995.1 Pichia gijzeniarum
TTCAATTTGAACATCAATATATTGAACTGATTTGATAATTCAGTCACTTGTAGAAGACAGTAATTGTGAGAAAACAAATACACTTTGTTTTTGGATGATTCCGTAGCGTGTGCATTGCCAGAAGGTATTAGTTAACCGACAGCAGACAATAGTAATAATGCTAAAAACAACAACGTAAGGAAGGTTACTGGCCAAATCTCAACGCCGGCCCAGTTTCCCAATTTGGCAAGTCTCGCGATATCCGAAGAAACAAAAAAATATTTGCATTTGGGACACCACGTGATTTGGGGGTTTGTTTTTCTGTTTTGTTGTTTTGCAAACCATTTTTGTTAAGCAAGTGGGGGTTTTAATAACTGCACTGGATGTAAAATTTCTGGGGCATTACACTGGTTATACTTGTAGCCCATTTTGAGTATGTGTAGTTTTAGGAAATTTGGGCTTACAAAATATTTTGAAAAGTATTCTGTTATCAATTGTAAGCATGTTTTAAAACTTTTGAACTTTTTGTTTGGAAGGTATTTCTTTTCTAACAAGATATCCACACGGTTTTAGCATCTTTAGTAATACAATAATGCAATCAATGAAATTTATAAGGAAGCATTTGGGGCAGTAATTAAGAAAACTCTCGAATATGCGGACAACAGTGAATTTATGTCGTGGCACAACAGATTTTACTCTCGTGTTGAGAAGAAGGATTTTCTTGGTGTTCAGGTGTTCAGGTGTTTATTACTTACTGCTAATCGGAAGCTTTGCTCGTTACTTTGCTACGAAGTATCATTCATAAAATTGGTTAAGGACGTTGGACCTCAATGGTATAATCGTATCATTTGAATAATTTAATATGCATACAACAAACATAGAAATTTCAACTTAAATGAAAGTCGTGGCTCACTAGGCATGTTTAGGGGGCATTTGTTTCGGACACAAATTTATCTCGCAGTAGAGTAAATAGGAGAGAATGTTGGCAAACTTTTGCAAGCAAAGTTATTGAAGTTTACATGTATTTGTGTTGTCTGATGTGTCGTTTAAATGTTCAGTAAAAAAACAGAATTTATTCAGGCTTATGGCATTTGTTTTCTATTAAATAAAACTAGACTAAATAAAATTAGTATTAGCAAGAACTAATTGTTATTGCGTTGGCCGTATCGTTAAGGGCAACTTACATTTTTCCTTATTAATTGACGGTTTTGAAGGTTTTGTCGTTTAAAAGACATGACTCAAATTAGTGAACACTTGAAAAATAAACAATTAAAAAAAGATGCCACCTTTTATTTTATTCATTTCTGCTACCAATACTGGTGAACGTACTTGCAGTGCATGTTTGGTAGAACTACTACTTTTCATACAATTTGATTTAGAACTTAGCGCAAAAGCATATAATATTCATTTATCAAACAGAAATAAATTCATTGTTCTAATTTAAAGTTTACGAAGTAAAAGTCGAATAAAATTGCTGTCCAATAAAACTCTTAAGTATGCCTCACACTTTTTATGTTTTGTTTTTAAACTTTTTCAAATATGCCAGAAGTAGAGTCATTATTTGAAGATGTCTTTGAATAGTTCAAAGAATCTTTTTGGGCTTAGTGTCAAACCGCTAAATTACATTGGTCTTATAAAAACAGTTAAGTCATTGTTTAATTTAAGAAGATAAAGGGTTGCTCATACATTTATTTTGCCATCCTATAGGCCAGCATCTATTAAGTCCAGGAAGAAGGAACTGTTTTGTTATAACATCAACTTAGTCATGATTTAACAACATTGCGATTGGAAATCTTTAAATAGTACTGGGATATGTATTACTAATGCAATTGATGCCTTTGTTCTTTAGTTAACGTTAATGTTGACGTCTATTTAACTGGGAATTTCACTTCAATCAATATCTAACAGTATTTAAAAAAAAAAATCAGTAATAGTGTTAACTTTGCGACTGGAATCCTTTATTTACTCTCACAACACATAACTGCAGATTTGACTACAATGCAACTTCTTAAATAACTCTAATAAGCTGTCAAAATACTGAATTATCAAACCATATTCGATTTTAGTAAAAGCAAAGTTTGAAGCATATGACTGGATCGCACAAGGTGAGGAAACTGTAACTATGCAAAGTTAGGTAAATAAAATTGGGTAATCAAGTTAACTAATAAATTCTTGTTTGGCATGGGGTGTTCAGTTAGAGCATAAAGAATCAGGAAAATTCAATGAAATATTTTGGAAAATTTTTCTTTTTTTATTAAAAGGAAAATTTTGTGATCCAAACCACAAATCCGACCATTCCATCCATGAATTATTCGAATTGAAATCGAGTACTGGTATGATAATTTCTGAGTACATCAATACTTTTTTGAAGTTGGGGAATCAAGCGACTGGAAAAATTGGTGAGGATGTCGTTTTAAGTCTCCATGATTATGGCTTGCCAGATGATATCAAACGGCAAATGGTTACCAATAAGGTAACTGATTCAGAAAGTGCATTACAAACGGCTGCATTCCTTTTAGTTTCAGCAAAATCAAAACTTTTTTATTAGTAGTTAATGCCGCAACCCTATAATATTTGTAAGGCTCTCCTCGTTGGATAAACACGTTATTGTAATTAGGTGAATATAAGTAATAATAAACTGAAACATATTGACGTATACCAAGAAGATGCTAAATAGTGAGAAAACGGTGGCCTCCGGTAAGAAGTGATCAAGCTTGTCACTCATACATCACTTACTTAGCTGTAAAAAGAAAGAAAGACTTTTTTATATGGTAGCCCTAACTAAAACAGAATGTCTCTTTACTGATTGTATTCTTTTTTCTGCCAAGAATTATTTTGTTGCATCTTCCAGCCCGGAAAAGCATCACTCTGTTTTTTTTTTTTCGCCACGGAAACTTTTTACCAACATAATTGTGAATGGGAGTAACGTATTTAGTAAAATCTAAAATAAATTTTTTGTAGTATATAGTTAATACCTCAAATTTTCTCAATAGTTTTTGGGTTACTCCATTCCTTTACATTGCGGTTTTTTTAGGGTCAGTTCTAGTTAGATCACCAAAGCTAAAAATCTTAACTCTCTAGAATACAATGCATTTTTTTCCAATTAAGCTACTGATTGGTGTCCCTTTAGCTTTGATAAACTAATTTTAAATGTTCGAAATTGTGTTTTTCTGTTTGAGAATGCTTGAAAATGTCACCCAAATAAACTTGAACAAAATTTTGTATACAATCTCCTGAAGTATACCTCATCATTTTCTGAAAAGTAGAAAATGCGTTTATTAGTCCAAATGACATCATTCTCTGTTCATAATGGTTACGAGCTGTAATAAAAGCGATTTCGTGATTAGTGATTCTGCCTTGCTAATCTCCAGGCTTCAAACCCAGCTAAAATATATTGATGCATTTTCAACTGAGCGGTGACTCGTTTAATATCTGGTAAAAAAAATTCGTTTTTGATGATGTAGTTCATTCTTTGTGTTCCATCTTCTTCGTAACAAATACACCAGAACTATTGTAAGGACGAACACTAGGCAAGATAAAACCTTGATTTAATAATCCCTCAAATTGGTTAATTGATTCTAATTTTTCTGGTAGAAATCGAAGCTTGCTTTCTGGAAATAGTTCTTGTAGGCCCAGTTGAACTAATATAATGCTGGTGAAATTTTTCGAATGAAATTTTTGAGGCAGATTGCAACCATGTTCTTATACTTCTCTCAGGTCCTATCTCTTGAAAAATTAATTTCAGCAGACCCAATTTCAATAGCAGTCCTCACAAATTTTTTTTCCCTCCGATTCTTAGTTGCTGTTGATTTAATGTACCCGTTCCACGTAAAATAAGAGTTATTTTCATTTTTATTAGTTAGTAACGCGTGACTATAAACCGTTTCATAATCAAACGAGTGGATGCATACCTTTTTGTTTCAACCGGTGCTTTTTTTGCTGAAAACTCTATTGCAAAAGTCTTGGATAGTCAAGTTAACATTTCAAGGTTTGAAAAAAGGTGAACCTAAATGTGTTCTACTGACTATATTAATAACGTCAAATTTACACGTTTCTTGCATAATACCCCTGGAGACTGGAACTTAAATCTCCAGCCGATGATATCAGTGCCTCCCTTTATTTCCGTCCTTCTCTGAATCAGATGATATTTCCATTTCATCTAGAGTCCAATCAATCACTGCAACATAGGTTTACCTCCACTAATCCTTTAAAAAATATTTCAGCATAATCCACTTTTTAATTGAATGTTTATGGCTGACATGATTTGCAACTCTGGATAACAAGTTTTCTTAGTTTTTGTTTTAGAAACACCTTGAAACGTAAAGATAACTTTCTTGGCCTCAATTCGCCTTATTGTTAAACAAACCTGTATCCTTCTCTCTTTGGAATTCTCTGAACACCAACTCAACATCAAAAAGGCCTTTAAAATATTCAAGCAATCTAGTTGCTCCATGCAGGCTAGTTTTGTAATATGTTCAACAAAAAAAGGACATTGCATATATCGCTTCAAGTTTTACAGTGCTCGTAACATTTAACAAAATCTTACAATTCAAGTTAGTAGATGCTGAAAAGCTAAGTGAGTTAGCAACATACATCTTGAAGGTATCAAACATGCAGCATTTTCGTTACCCATCATATATCGGTTTTATCCTGATTTCATTTAACTGTATATTTGTAGCACTGTTGTATCCTCCCTTGCAGCTGATGATTGCATCCTTCTGCTAAACATACAGTGCTCTACCGTGGCTCGGTTACTTTGTAATCCTCATAATATGTATGTTCACGTAAATTTGCTGAATGATCTTCGTCCACCACCATAGTCCTGTGCTACGGTATTCATTTGTTCGATTTCCTGAAAAAAAAGATTGATGCAGATCACACCTTCCTCAAAAAAAAGTCACCCCTAAAGGGTAATTTATGCGAAATCCGATGTTCTATAAAATTTGAAAATCATGAAAAAAACTTTTCTTGGAGGTTTTTCCCGCCCATACAAATATTTTCAACTTTCTCCCACTCAAATGGTTGGATCAAAAACACATTTGACAGACAGCCAAACATACAAAGTTGGTGTTTCTGCAAAAAAGATGTCGTAAAATCAGAGTTAAGTATACAAATTCTACACCTAGGAAAAGTTTTGTGGATTTATTATTTGGTACTTTGATTTTGAAGGATTAAATGTGTTGTGTTCTTGATCCCATTACATTTCATAATCAACAAATTTTCACTTCTTTTATAATTAATCGAATTGCCAGAGATCAATTCTTTTAATTAACGTTTGAAATTCAATTCATTTTTAATTCATGCAACTTGAACACTTTTTCATAAGACTGAGGTGTTTTAGAGGGTGTTTCGAAAATGAAAAGTTTTTTGGAAAAATTACATAAATCAAATACTTTAAAATAAAGAAATTACATTGTAACATGTGTTAAAATCAAACAAACTTGCACAGGAAGCCATATTATTATTCCAGCTGAGCGCGGTAAACACTGTCAGCGACCTTGACACCCCAATCCCAGTCAGGGTCATCAGCGTACTCAATTGAACCATCAGGTTTAAACCATCTAAATTTTTTTGGGTCTGATGTTTCCCAATCAGGAATATTTTCTTCAAAATTTAAGAACTGTAGGTACGGCTTCAAAAATAAATCTACCTGATCTTTTTCTTCAGTGGTAAAACCATGTCTTAAGGCATAAAACCAAACAGGTTTGTCATAAGCATGAGGAATTTTTAGGCTTGGATCTAGATGCTCATCAAGCCATTTACCCCTGAAGCCAATTCTATAACGAAAATAGTTTTTTGATGGAAATCCGCCCCTTGTAATATTATTAACAAACCCTCTAGTTGATGCATAAACTTGTCCATCACCAATAATCTTACCAAACATATCAGCATATTGTTGATCTAAATCAGGACTGCTTGGATCAATTTTATTTTTCACTTGGTAAATATCTAACAAAATTGGAACAACTTTTTTTGGGTAGTAGTTCTCAATTTGAATGGATAAATCTTCAAATGACTTAGGAGGATTTAATAATGAATAAAGATATGGTTCATTATCAACCTCACCATGAAGAATTCTAACATTTTTATCACTTAATAACTTTGAAAACTTACCGGACTTGATATCTTTCAAAACGCTTGATGAGACAAAATTATCATCTGAGACAGCTCTAAAAGTATGCAATTTCAAAGTTGGGATAAAGTTTTCAATAAATTCATGATCTAAAGATCTCAATTTTTTTAGCTTTTCGGCTGAGCTTAAATTTTTAATATTAAGCTTTTCAACAATTTCGTTAAATTGTTCTTCACATTCGTCTATTGTTTTAGGTTGAGAGAAAATCATATTTGAAAAAAAAATAGCTTGTTTAATGATTTGCCTTTCTTCTGGATGATATAATTCGTATGCCAACTGAAAAAAAGCTGAATAGGAACCAGCTGATAACCCACTTATAGTAACCTTATTAGGATCACCACCAAAGTACTCAATGTATTTATAAGTCCATTCAATTGCTTCACGTTGATCCCAAAAACCCATGTTTGAATTTTTTGAATGTTCTTCTAATAATTCTTTACAAGATAAAAATCCAAATATATTAAGCCTATAACCAACTGTAATAAAAATGTATTTTTGTTGGAAATTCTCATCGTCCATTATTTCAGTGGTATTGAAAAAATCATCGTTTGGATCACCGTATTGTAACCAACCACCATGAATATAAATCAGAACAGGCCAGCCGTTTGGTGGTTTATATTTATCAGAGGATGGAACATAAATATTCAAATACTGAACATATTCATCACTTTCACCTTTAGGATAACTTAATTGTTTGCTCTCATAAACTGGTTGTGGACATTTTTTACCAAAGTGTTCGTATTCCCCAGTATAATCATAATCATCAGGAATTTTTTCAGGTAAACAAAATCTTTTTTCGCCTTTGCAAGGTAAGGAATATGGAACTTTTGCAAACCTATGAACTGTTGGCTTACCATTTGTAGGATTTTTAAGCGTGAAACCGGTTAATTTCCCGTGATTTGGAATTGCAACATCGAATTTGGAACAACCTTCGGTAGATACGCTCTGACCCATTGCTGACTTTTTTTGGTGTTTTCCTATCAAGAAATAGAGTTAGCAGGAGGAAAAAAATAGTTTGTTAAACCACGACATTATTAAATCAAATGAACTTTTGGCAGTACTTATAGCAAATTTTTGGTTTCAGTAATTCTTTATCAGAGAGAAGGGCCTCCCGATCAATTTTGACTTCGAACCCTTATCGGCCGAGTCGTTTCTGTTTCTCAAACGTCCGTGCACCAGAAATTACTAGGTTTGATAAGCAAACATGAATCTTTCTTGTAAAAAGTAATGAAACTAATTTAGTGGTGAAGAAGACTCAATACCGAGTTTTGATCTGATAGTGATGGCTGACTAATGTATTGAAATTTTATCAATAGTAATATTAGTTTACAATTCAACACTGCTTTGTGACAGAAAATGACTCTTTGATTCTACAAACAAAAATACTTGATGTGAACGATAAAGGTAAGTTAAAAAAAATATTTTTATATTCTTGCAAGTTTCAGATGTATTCAAAGTGTTATAGTCAAGTGTTTATGCGAAAAAGTTAAGACGGATCTGAATATTGCATTTGCTTAAACAGGGTTAAAAAAAACACCGTTTCGATATCAAAGTCTCTAATTTCATTTTTGAGTTTACCTAGTTGACCGCTTTCGTTATAGTGAAACTCTTCTTTTAAACTCGTATTTTCATTTTTTTTTTTTCTCTAAACGATTTTTATTTTATTCTTCAATGCATTTTTTTGGTAGAAATACCCTAAAATGCTTTCTTTCTTTTTTTCTCTATCTCATCTGCAACCACTTCTTTTTCGTCAAATTTTAACCATTTCAATTTTTGAACTAACTAAACTTTGGTAATTTTCAAAGTTTTCTGCTGTCACTAATTGTGGTTGCTGAAGTTTTGGAAGCAGCCCTTATGAGTATGATGCGTCATTTGAAAAGTAAAAAAAAATACCGTTATCTTTATACAGAAAGGAATCACTCAATTCTTTTTGTGTTTAATGCCAATCTCATTATCATACTTAGCACGTTTCTGATGATGCTATAAGTTATCTTTGATTTTTTACACTCGGGTAATATCATAATTTCTTTTTTGATCTATTTATAATGACTTTAATAATTTACACTGCTTATAAATACCCCTAGCATAATTGTTGCTGGCAATGAACAGGTGATAAATAAAACTTTTGTGTACAACTGTCTCCTAAAATTCATGCTTCAAAAAGAGGATATAGTTGTTTAACAGAAAAATAATATTTTGATGCTACAATTGGCTGGAAATAAATGAACTCAGGCATTTTTTACTGCTCTCACGAGATGCAAGATGATTAATTGTAGCACATGTATTCACCCTTTTGTTGGTTTTAACTATTTAACACGAGCTGAACATTTACACTGCCGGTAGATTTAACTCATTTCATTGACTTTTAAGAAACCAAACACAACAAGATAAAAGAACAAAAACCAAAATATAATTTCGCCTTCATCATCGTTATTTTTAGATAGCATTACCTTTATATTCGATCGAATCTTGTAATCTAGAATTATTGTGTCACGTGGTTTGGCTTGAATATATATTTAAAAAAAGATTGGTTTTTATAAAATGCGGTCTTAGCTCAGTGGGAGAGCGCCAGACTGAAGATCTGGAGGCCCTGTGTTCGATCCACAGAGTTCGCAAAAGATTTATTTTTAGCTTTTTTTGCTGTGTTTTTAAATAACATGTTTACACATAAAAATAAAAAAAACAACTATTCCATCATTTTTAATGTGAATGATATATAGTTCAGTGGAGAAGAAAACTTTTTTTTCGGAAACAAAGACGACAATGGTATACACACACACATATATATAAAGCAAAACCCAAAAGGAATAAGTAAAAAAATACATAATGGAAACAAAAAGAATTAAAAAAACAAATGAATGAATATAAATAATTAGGCAAATTCACCTTGCCAGGACTTTGAGTCAATGCTGATTGAATGATCTTGTGAAACTTTTACAGCTGAATCAAAAGGAGAATCTAAAATATCATTAATTTTAACATTTGATAAAGGATTCGACAGCTTTGAGCGAATATCATTACCACTTTGATCAACTAATTTTTTTTTATTTTTACTAACTTCAATTTCCCTGTTTGAAATTTGGTTCATTAATTGCATAAAGCCACTTTGCTTAAACTTATTTGAAGTGTTTGAAGATATGTGTTTAGGAGTATTGTTCATTATGTTGAAAACACTTTCTGCCAGCATTGCAAATTTAATTTTATCTTCTTCATCGTTTAAATTCGTCGTTTCCTCTTCTTCATGCTGCTGTGGCTGGCTATCTATGTTTAATTCACTTTCAACTTCAGCAAACATACTATCAAATTCATGGGTTAAGTCGGCTGATTGTGGTTCTTGTGCTAATGACTGAGTCTCCTGTTGATGTAATTCTGAACCCATCTTTGCAGAAAATGGTATATTCGAAGTTCTCATATTATGAGACTGAATGTGTAAGTTTGCGAAAGGTTTTTGAGAAAAATGATGTGAATGTTTCTGATGAAGATTTTTGGTATTTGAGGTTTCCGACAATGAGAATTTATTAAAATCACTGACCCAGCCATCATTTTGTGGCAGTTGAGGTTGTAAATGTTGTGCAGGTTGTACCTGTTGTGCAGACTGTAACTGTTGTGGAGGTTGTAACTGTTGTGGGGATAGAGTATTCATTTGAAAACTCTGTGCTGTTAAGTGATTACCGCTCATTTCAAAATTGTGACTAGAGTTTGAAAAGCTATTGAACTCGTTTTGAATAGAACGATCTATGGCATTATAGTGGTGAAATTCATCTCTCTGATTAGATTGTATACTTCGATTATTTTGGAAATTAGTTAAAGTTGCGTTACCACCGGATGTTGATTCTGAAATAATCTTATTCAAAGGATTTGCAGACTGCTGGCAAGCAGACGTTTCATTAAAAAAACTCATATTCAAATAGTTGCTAAAAAATGAAGAATTCCCGATAAAACTTGATAGGATCTTGCAAGGCAAAAGGAAGGTTACTCCGTATTTATGATGAAATTTGTTTTGATGGCAAATGGATGACTCTCCGGCCTCGGAGGAAAATTTTCATTCCTCAGTTAATTGGGTGGGGCGGTCTGACTAGCCCTTTTGGGAAAGGTCTTCCCTTTGTTGTTACTAATTTAAGTAAAAAAATACTTGCCGTTCCCAGGAATCGAACCTGGGTCTCATCGGCCACAACGATGCGTACTCACCACTATACTAGAACGGCTTAAGCTATAATTTTACGGACCGCTATCACCAACAACTTACAGAACACCTTTTGTAAGCTTAAGAGATATCTGTTAGCAGACTTGTTAAAAGCAATATCTATTTATATAAAAGAAGGAAGGTTTTTAAAAAGTGGGGATCTCAATCCCTTTTTATAGTTATCCCCCTGAGCCTTTTGATCCCTTTTTCCTGAAGTCGTCTATTGGTGTGTGTCGCGAAGCAGTGCATCTTGGAGTTGCAGTGGATTCGTTACATATAAAAAAATCTTGTGCAAATGATAAAACCTCATATTCTGAAATAAAGGAGAGTAATGTAGAAAGCTCTTCTTCTTTGGTTGTGAAGTAATTACCACATATAGGCTGTATCAATTAGTACAGACATGTGATAATCTAACCACTCTCAGATATATAAATACTAGAGCAGTTTCCCTAAACTGTACTTTTGTGATAAATCTATATATAAGTTTGGCACTTTGAATTAACAAAATCAAAAAAAGATGTATTGTATGGCTCAATGAGCTGAATTTAAAAAGTCTGCCCCATATAAAACAAAAACTAATTTTTTTATATTGTTAATACTGATGACTTAAAGATAGTAAATGACATGACATTTAGTGAGTGCACTTTTCAATTAAATCAGCTTTTCCTGAAGAAACGGAAAAATACTGGATAAACATTGTGGGTTGCAAAAAAAGTAACAATCTTAAATCTTACATTTTGCCTTGCAAACCAAGAAAAACCAATAAAACAATTTCTAAATTTATGGATTAAAAGCTAAGGATGTGGGAAATGCCTGTTCAGCTTAATATTTTACCAGTTACGTAGTAATTAAGAAATGATGTGGTCATAGCAATCGTAGATTTGTGTTCAACAAAAATTAAAAATATCACGGCAGGTGTTTTTGCTGCTATGATGATCGTGACTTTTGAACAAAAACTTTATTTATTTCCTTAGATTGCATTGGATAACCTCGCAAATATTTTAAACGGAAAATTAAGGCCAAAACCTTGACGAAACCTTTTTACAAAACAAGTGGTGCTGGTCTGCATCAAAACTGGAAGTAAGGAACAATATAATACCACTGTTAAATTTGTTTGAGATCAAACAGTGATTTCAAAAAAAAACAATTAAGAAAACCGGAAACAATGTAAGCAGTTACTGAAGACATGAACAATGTTAAATGTTTTTGGGGTTCATAATAGTCAGCATTTGTTTTTGCATTTAGTTTTGTATGCATTGAAATGAAAATTCAATACTGTAAATTTTGAACATTATTAATAGTTTGTATTACGAAAAAACAAAAACGTTTTTATTTTTATCGTTCATCGAATTGGGAGGAAAAATGTAGAAATTACAATTAAAAAAAAGTTCATTCGAAGATTCTTTTCTAAAATCATTATTTGTAATGTCTCAATTTTAAGGCTTTGAGATGTACCAAAACAATCGAAATACAAATGTTAAAAATATGTTAAACTAAAAGTTAATAATGTTATGAGAGATGTAAAAGAGATAAGGACTGACATAAATAATGCAAGTTTATAGCAGCGATCTCCACTAATACTGAAAAACAAAATTTGGCTGAACCAGCGCACAGCTAATTCATTAAAAGTTTAATAGAAATGTGTATAGATAAAGTTTCTCAAATGTTTTTAAAGAATTTGGGTTTACATACATTACAATAAATCGTTTTATGCACACTCATCGATGATAACATCTTGTTAAGTTTCCGGAAGTCTACCGGATATCAAGGTGTACAGATGTCATTCATCTGACAGAGGCAGTTTGAGTAACTCAGTCCCCGTTCCGTCAACGACCATTTCCGGCTTTGCACCCCTCACACAACCTCCGCAGGAATGTAAATCACTTTGTAGCCATCAAAATATATTTACAAATCCAGTCCACGTTGACTGGAACAGTCAACAATACAGCATCACGTACAATCCAGCGTTTTCGCCAAATTACCACAGCATCGGTGCTTGGGTAAGCTGATTGAAATTGAGCTGAACTCGGAGTTTTTTCAGAAGTGTCCGAAGTAGAAGTGGGGCAAGAATCTCTGGGGTTTACCACCAGAGAAGGTAGATATGTGGGGGAGTGAGAGCAACATTGGGGTAAAAATGTGCTGCTTATAGCGATATTCTGTTGTAGAATAGCAAACATGTATTGTTAACAGGTCACGTAGAACAGCGTGGCTGTAGGTTGCTGTTCGGATGTGTTTTCCGGGCGGCAATTTGGGAGATGACAAGATGTCCATCGTGGAAGCCCCGCCCGCTTTTTTATCCATTTTGGTTGCTGTATCTATCTATATGTTTATTTTTAACTGCATTCCAGGTGTTAATCCATTTGATGATTTTCTGCCGATTTTGATGCCATCCCAACAAGTTTTTCCTGTCCCACTTTTCCCCCGCCGTGTATCGGAGAATCTATAAATTTCAGGAAGTTTCACTTTCTGTTGTTTTTCTGCTGCCTTACATGATTACTGGCCTGTTGACAAAAGCTAGACATTTTTAATCAAGCACTTCTAAAGGATTCGTTGTATAAATTATATCAAATTATTAAAAAAAATATTATATTCAATACAGTATGTTCACAACAAGAGAAACTCCTGAAATCACTAAGTCTTGTGCTGAATTATTCTCTTTGAAGGGTAAAGTTTGTGTTGTTACGGGTGGTTCTTCCGGTATTGGCTTGTCAATCGTCAAGGCTTATGCCTCAATGGGAGCAGATGTTATCATTATTTACAACACAACTCCTGTTGATAAAATTATTTCTGACTTGAGACAACAGTATACTTCAATCAACCTAGACTCATTCCAATGTAACTTATCCGATGTTCATGCGATCAAAGAGTTATTCACCAAAATTACAAACAAGTACTCTAAAATTGATGTTTTAGTTGCAAATGCGGGTGTTGCTTGGGCTGATAAGGGTATAAACGATTATAAAACCGATGAAGAACTAGTTGAAGAATGGGAAAGATTTATCAAGATAGACCTTTCTTCAGTTTATTATTGTGCTGCCTATATAGGCAAAATTTTCGAAAAACAGGGTTTTGGTTCTTTGATCTTAACGGGTTCAATGTCTGGTACAATTGTTAATACTCCTCAATTACAAACTCCATATAATGCTGCAAAGGCTGGTGTTATTCACATGGCCAAATCACTGGCAATGGAATGGTCCAGGTTTGGTAGTGGTAAAATCAGAGTGAACAGCGTATCCCCTGGTTATGTTAAAACTAAATTAACTAGTAAGATTGAGCCTGAATTAGTCGAAAAATGGAATAAGCTGACTCCAATAGGTAGAATGGCCAATCCAGATGAAATTGCAGGTGCCTATGTTTATCTTGCAAGTGATGCAAGTAGTTACACTACAGGTGCAGATATTGTTGTTGACGGTGGGTACAGTATTGTTTGATTGATTTATTTCAAAATTGGACTTACAATTGAAAGTTGCCTTATTCAGTGCTCTTTGTTGCCCTTTTATTTTTTGTCTTGTTTTGACGACTTTTTTTTTCTTGTTGCCTTTATAGTTTAGGCAAAAAAGTAGATTCTTGTTTTATCAGTTTGTATAAATGAAAAAAAGCAGTCATAATATTAAACCGATTCCCAGTAATAGTAATAAAAAATTAACTCCCGTAAGCAATCCTTCTGCGAAAAAAAAAATTACAGGGAGTGATAATGCTGGCAATAAGAAACCGGTTCTCCAACCTATCCGTAGTGACGACAAAGACTCCATCAAAGTTGCTGCTGCTGCAGCGAATGGTAAACCAGTCACAAAAACGACACTCATGCCACAGAAAGTAGCTAATGCAGAATCAGATTTATTGGTCCATCAAGGTCAAAATGATTTTAGTCCTGATCTGGAAGCAAATGGTAACAATTATAGTAGCATGTCCAGTCATGACACTGCTAATGATAACCAAAACAGTAGCAATTCTGTTTCTGAATTATTTCCAACGCTTTCAACAGTCCAAGTTTGGATTTTGTCTGCAATTTTATTTGCATTAACTATTTTAACTCTTGTATTATACTTGACTGGTGAAACTGAAAAGTTGGGTATAATCTGGAGCAAAATCTTTTGCTGGCTAGGTCTAAGCAATTGTAAAAGTATGCTCGCTAGGGGGAACGATTTAGTATCCTAGTTTTGGTTGGTGATGATGCATAGTGTTGAATTTCCAGATTTGAGATACTCATGAATTCCAGAAAATTTTATTTTTTATTTTTGAATTTTTTCATTAAATTTTTGTTTTCATCTTAAACTATACTGCTTATACTCTAAGAATTTTATAATTCATACTTTGTACTTGCTTAATAAATAGTATTGCTTTCAAAACATCTTAAGTGCTAAAATATAAAAATGGCAAAAACCAGATCACATAGAACTTTTGATGATGATGATGAAATACAGGTTACGAAAATAGAGAAGGTTGTCAAAACGGATAATGCTAACTCCAATTCCAACAGCAAAACCAAAACTAAAAAGGATACTTATGAAGGCTTCAGTGACGATGGTGATGCACCAGAGGAGGAGTCTGTCGCAGTTTCAAAAAAAAAAATGCTCAAGAAACAAAAAGATCAAGAAAAGTTGGTGAAACAAAAAAGGGAAGAAGCCAAAGCAAAACATAGAGAAACTGAAGAGAAAAGGAAGATTGAAAAATTAGAAAAGGAAATCAAAGATTTAGAGAGACAACGTAAAGAATTAAACAACATAGAGGAAGAGTTACCGGATGAATTACCTGAAGAATTGTTACAGAATGTCGATTTGGAATCTAAAGAGGAAATTAATAGTACTAAAAAAAACACAAAAGTTGTGTTCAATGATGAGGAAGAGGATAAGAAAATAGCAAGAGCCAACAAAAGAAGAACTAGGGAAGAAAAATTAAAGAAGCTGAGGGAATTAAAGGGTAAGACCGAGAAACAAGTTGAAGGTGGCATCCACGTTAAAATTTTGAAGAGTCAAAACAAGAATGGTAATAACAGTTCAACTGTTATTTCCAATAAAAAAGATGATTGGCTGATGAGGAAACGTATACGTAGAGAATAAAAAGTTTTTATTTGATCAGAATGTATAAAGTAATTCAGATAGGTTGTAAATATATTTGTACTGATATAACAGGGCTAGTCATTAATCATCATCATGTAAGAACGCAACGAGTAAGGGGACCAGCATACCAATAATTGTAGTTAAAAACTTCCAATTCAGTTTTGAAGGTAGAGACGAGGAAGAATTTGAGTGTTCTGATTTGTCTGAACTATCATTATGACTGTGACAAGAGAGAAAAGTATGAAAGCTAACATATAGGAAAGCTCCCACACTAAACAACATAACAAAAGCATTTGATGATCCATTGCTATCTAAACCAAACAGTTTTGAAAGAAAAAAGGTCAGCCAAGCACCAATCGGGGCCGAGATTGAAAATAAGAATAGGTGAAATAATATCAAATTCTTTGGTAGGTTTTCATTCAATAAAATCGAAGTTAATGAAAAAGATGCTGGTAATTTATGCAAAAACAATGCAATAATCATTAAGAAAGCATTTGAATTTTGTGAATGTGAGTTTTCCGATAGTAAAGAAGTGGTTAAGATAATACCATCAGTTAAACAATGAAGGAGTAAGCCTAACGTCGTAGAACTTGAGACTATTGAAAGCAAATATTTTTTTATCGTTTTAAAGTTTGGAGTCTCAAATGAAAAATTACCATTTAGGTCATTGGTTTCATCATCGATATTCATCTCATTAGAGATGGACTTTGAGAAAATCGATGAGATTACATCCATTGAGTATAGTGAAATGAAACCTACCAGTATTTGAGGTCCTAAAAAGGTTGAGCTCAACTGTTCATCGGAAAGATGAGATATTGCTTCTGGCAATACTATATTGAGGCAAGTTGATAGAAGTAAACCAGAAGTCAAAGCGATTAGGTACGGTAGCGCAACTTTTGATTGATTTAGAATCCAAAATGGAGGCAACCCTGCAACAAATGAAAGAATTGCCATTAATATGGACAAAAGTACCAAAGAGGAGAATGTGGACATACCAGTAATATTCCGATTACTTTCAGATACTGAGATCCTAAGCTTTTAGTGCTTTCAGTCCTTCAGAATGGTTTCAGTATCTGCAAAGATAAAACAGAAAAAAGCGTTTCTATTGTGCTTCGCTCCAAGGAAAATCACTTTGACAGTCGCTGACTTGCATCGCTTTCGTTCAGCGGTGAAGTTCTGGCTGGTTGGGACACATCACACCACAGCACAGTACAGCACAGCTCGGCGGACAACTTAGGTAACAATGCTCTCCATTATCAAGTCATCATTTACAGCACTTCGGGCCACCATCGCTCCAAATGTCGGATTATCTGCTCCTGGGATGCTGGCAGTGTCTGGAATTTTTATGCAACAAAGATTTGGTTCTAGAGGTGGTTCTAGGGGTGACACATACCAGCCCAACACACTTAAAAGAAAAAGAAAATTGGGATTCTTAGCTAGAATGAAGTCACGTACGGGAAGACAAGTCGTCAAGAGAAGATTCGAAAAGGGCCGTTGGTTTCTAACCCACTGATGGGAAATCCAGTTTTGTTGACACATCCATTTTGATCAGTCTTTTATAATCTTGTTTATAGACCCTGTTTATCTTATTATATAATATAATATCTAACTGCTCTTTGCTTTTTCTCTTTCTTCATCCCCGTAAATCCAGCTGAAATTTCACTTCATTTTCATTTTCCCTTTTACGCAATCCGACTCAAAATTATTTTTTTTTTTTTCGTTTTTTTCACTTTAACTACACTTTTGATCACTAAATTTCATTGTATCTACTCACAATACACGTCACACCAACATGTCAAGACAGGGGCAAAGATACAGAGCGATTAAAGACGATACGTCCAATCCAACCCTTTTCAAAATTATTCAATCACAGACTTTCCTTGAGGACGAAACCGTATTGACTTATGTTGATGGTTTTATAAATACACATTCTAACCCTGCATCATCCAGCGACCTCACATCTGCTGCAGCATTACCCAGCTACACTGGTGTCAACCCAACCGTTTTGTCTCAACTAAATCGCTTACAGAGAAGTTTGAAAGGTTTACCACCATTATTTGAAGAAGAACCGATTCCGGCACCTACGTCTACTTTGACCATCGAATCAAATGCTTCTGGGGAAAAGCCAAATAAGAAGACAGTGTTTGATGATTAAGAAAGCCTAACACAACAGTTTCACAGCTTTTCTTCCCCCCCCCAAAACTGCATGATTCCTTGAAAAATCAATACATATATATTATAACCTAGACTGTAACAGGAGGAAAACTTGCAGTTTGCGTCTATAAGTTACCATGTATATTCTATATTCGAATACGCCACCCGAAAGGCATATTTAAATGAAGCTAGATTTGTTACTGTAGATCCAAGTGGAGGTAAAAGAGTGGTACCCTTACAGAATTACTTCTTCCTTATCCGCCGACGCGTCGCACGTTGATAGTTACAATATCAGCTTTTTTGGCATATCGATATGACATTCCCAAATTAATTCAACTGCTTCATGCACTTATTTGCTTTGATTCATTTGTTAGGGCCCTAAATACACAGAACATGGCATCGGAGTTTTTCGACAATTCTCGATCGTCTTCGACGACACATTTGGCAAACTTCAATTCATACCCTTCGTCTTCGGATTTGACTTATACACAGAAGGACAAAAATGACATGAGCGATGATACTGAAAGTAACGAGATGAATACTTCAAATATTACAGAACAATTTTTGGCGAATCTGCTACATACATATAACTCAGAAAATAATCTCAAACGACATCCAAAAATACGAAATAATCTATCGAAATTTACGTCAAGCAAAAATATTGGATCTACACAGTCAAATTTAAATTCAGACTCAAATTTCCCATCCAACTTGAACTCAAATTCAAGTTCAGCCTTGAGCTTGAATAAAAATTTAAATAAATTTACAAAATCTAATACTGGTATCGGAAGAGATTACTGGTTAGATGATGCATCAGCTATCAAATGTAGATCATGCGATCGAAAATTTTCAACCTTTTTGAGGAAACATCATTGTCGAATTTGTGGTAAGATATTTTGTTCAAGGTGTACCGCTTTTGTTGATGGTGAAAAGTTTAACTATAATGGCAAGATGAGAGTTTGTTTATTATGCAATAATCTTGCTGATAGGTATGATGATGAATACTTTTCAAGTGATGATGAGTATGAAGACGAGGAGGAAGGAGTTGATAAAGATAATAAAGATAATCGTGGTTCCGATTCGAATTCTGATGCTGAGGTTGATAAAGTTAAATTTTCTATCTATACTGATCAATATAAAATTGATTCACCCACTCCACCACCAATGATGACGATACCAGCAACTAGAGTTGGCGAATCTGTTGAAATCGATATACCAAAATATTTTCAATCAAACAATTCTTTTGATAGATTATCAAAGGATGCCCACAGTAAGTCTTTTGATATTAATAAGCTTGCTATTGGAAATAAAACCAACGAAACTCAAAATGATTCATCTGATGATGAAAATAAAATGATAACATTCATGAACAATCATAAATTTAATTGGCCTAAAACGTCAGATTCTGTGAACACAAACAATATATCAGAGACAAATGTAAACTCAGCTGACCCCGGTCCACATTTTTTATCCAACGTCCATTCTTTCAAATCTATTTCAACTTCAGCTTTACATAGTACTGCATTGAATCACAAACCACTGAGAAGAAGAAATTTTAGTAATAGGCTGAAAAATAGGAAAACCCCAAGAAATCATATTAATAATATGAGTCATAAAGGAAATAAAAGTACTGGGAACATCAATGCTGATATTCAGTTCTCTGATGACTTTCAAAAAATCGGCGAAAAATATGCTGCATCATTATTGAATGAACTACTAATTGATAAAAAAATAGTAAATTTTCAAGAATGGTCAAAAGTTCTGATGAAATCATTGAAAAAAATTAATAATGTTGAAATTGACCTGAAGGACATAAACACTGATGATTTTAGTAGTAATGATTCGAATTATAATTTTGCCAATTATATCAAAATCAAGAAGATTTTAGGTTCGAATCTGAGCGAATCTAAAAACTTTGAAGGAATAGTCTTTTCCAAAAAATTGCCAATCAAAACTATGCCATCTACGATTGAAAAACCAAAAATTATGTTAATCACTTTCCCCATTGAATACGATCAAGACTATAATTCTAAGCATCATTTTCAAAGTTTAGAAGCAATAATTGCCCAGCAGGATCAATATATAAAAAAGTTAGTAGATAGAATTCTGAATCTGAAACCAACCCTTATTCTTTCTTCAAATTCAATTAATGGATTAGCTTTAAAAATATTTGAACAATTGAAAATTTCGGCTGTCCCAAATTGCAAGTTGAATAACTTGATTAAGCTATCAAAATTCACAAATTCTACAATAATTACATCAATTGATTTATTAGCAATGAAACCAATTTTAGGCTTTTGCGAGAGCTTCAAGGTTTTGAACTTTAGATATAAAAATATAATTAAAAGTTATTTTTTGTTTGATGGCTGTCCGAACAAAATTGGTTTAACAATGATTTTGCGTGATAAAAATGACGATGTGTTGACTAAAGTAAAGAGTTGTTTAATGATTATGATTTACACTTTCACAAACATTAAATTAGAATCAAGTTTCATGAGAGATCAATGTTTGAAAATTGAGGATCATAACGAAATTTTACACTTCAAAGATTTTGATAATTTCCAGCCACTTTATTCGATAAATTTGAAAACATTCCATGATTTTGTCAAATTAGTCGACACAAGATTGGTCAGCACGTCGCCTTGGGTTAGGTTTGAGAAACCTTTGATTATAAAGCAATTAGAATTGACAAAAACTAAAATTGAGAAAAATCAAATACTATTTGATGAATTTTTGGCTGTATCAACTGAGAAGAAACATAACTACAAAGAATTATTCAGCATCGAAGATCTAGAACTAAAAAGTGAAGAGGACTTGTTAAAATTAGTATGTGCTATCAAATTATATAGAGAAAATTTTTGGAAAATTGAAATGTCTTTTTACATGAAAAAATGGGAACAGTTTTGGAGAAGCAGAGAATTAACTTATTTTGACCCCAACTATAATCAAAATATTGTTGTATTATTCAGTATGATTTCTAAAAAAAATTCGACTCCTTGCATAGGTCCTGAGATTCAATTGATTGATTTTTATTGGGAAAACGACTTTAGTTTAGGTCAATTCATTGAAAATATGTGCCTGAATGCAAATAGTATTTGCAATGAAAGTTGCCAATTACCCTTGAAAGATCATTACAGATCATATGTTCATAATGATGGGAAAATCGATATTTTTATTGAAACAAATAATTCAAATGTTTCATCAAATAATATTATGAATTGGAGTGTTTGTAAAACTTGTTCAGGTTCAACTCCAGTGCTGCCACTAAACGATATCTCATATAAATATTCATTTGGTAAATTTTTAGAGTTGATATATTGGTTCAACAATTCCCTTGATTTGAAAATTTTGAATAATAACAACAGTTGTCAATGTAATTCCAAAAATTCAAATTTTGACTTCTTCAAAGTTTATATACATTATTTCAGTTACAAAAATTTCAAAATTCATTTAGAATATAGCAAAATTGATAATTTACAGCTTTTGATTCCTAATTTTAAGCTAGTTTGGAATCCTATTTATGATTACAAAATTAAGTTGAGCCAGTACAAGTATGTCAAAACTAAGAGTGTAGGCTTTTTTGAATCTGTGCATAACAGATTGGTTAGAATCAAATTAGATGGTACAAATTTAGAACCTGAACAAATTGAAAATGGAAATTGCAAGTTGGGTGAATTGAAGGAAAGGCTAAGCATTCAAAAGAACGAAATTACATTGTTATTGAAAACAATATATGAAAGTTCAGAAATCACTAATCATTTGAAGCTCAATACTGTCGTCAGAGAGGTTCAGGAACTTTCAAGTTACTGGAATCTTGAGTTTCAAACGTTTGCCAGAGACTTTTTACCGAGTGAAAAAGATGTCAAAAAGATAACAGCTTTTCAGTTAGATAGATTATTCAAAAGTTTAGCAAGCAAAGATGATGATGAGGATGATGATGAGGAGGAGGATGATGGGGATGAAGAGGAGGGTGAGGGGGCAAATCACGATGTAGAAGAAAATAATGATATTAATGAAGAATGCGACAGGGATGGTGTTGATGAAAAAGGCAAGAATAATTTTGATGAAAATAAGAATGAAAAAGAACAAAAAGCCCGTAGCAATAGCCAAAAAGTTTCAGCATGTACGGACAATTTAGTTCAAAATGAAGTAGACCCCCAAAGCGAATCTGATTGTGTTGCTGAGACACAAACATTGAGCAAGTCAAAGAAGAATAGAAGTCAGCTGATATTGAATAAAATACACGAGCTCAATAATAAAAAGAGTAATGATCTGTTATGGATCTCTCCGACCAAATCTGCAGATGGTTTATTAGACGAAGGTAAAGTCAAACAATTAACCAAATTTTTTGATACACAAGAATATTTTAATCAGAGAGAACTTGAAAAGCAAAAGATAGAAAGTTTCAACACGTATACACCTAAAGTTAGTATGATGAAACCTAAGATTGAAGTTTACAAAAATGCTAGTGATGCTGTTAATGCAGAGCCAACGAAAAATGCACAGCAAACTGCTAATAATACAGGTAATGCAACTCAACATGGTATGCAAAAAGGTAAAAATAAAATTGAAGCCACTGATAACAAAATTGCTGATAAAGAAAAAGACAAGGAGATTGAAAAAGATGTTCAGCCCGAAAAGGTCTCTTTACTCAAATCTTTGACACACTTTTGGGCAGATAGATCCGCTACACTTTGGGAACCATTATGTTATCCCTTAGGTTCATCGGAACATATTTTTGTTGATTCTGATGTTATTGTTAGAGAAGATGAACCGAGCTCGATTATCGCATTCTGTTTAAGCACCAATGATTATGAGTCCAAATTAGAAAGTAGTAATATTGCAGTGCAAACAGAAAATACAGTTAGTGAGCAAGGTGTTGATAATATCAAAGATTCCACGGTAATCGAAACGGTTGAAGATAGTGATATTGGTGAAAATGCAAATGATCCACTAGCTGATGATTTTGGTGATTTAAAAGATTTGGATGAAAAAAAAGTATTGAAAGAAATGAATCCAGCAAATAAAAATAAAATTGAAATTGAGCTCGATTTAGAAAATATCATGTTAAAAAAGGGATTCCATTTAAAGTATCAATTTGAAGAAGGCTATTCTACAATTTCATGCAAAATATTTTTTGCACAACAGTTTGACGCGTTACGCAGAGAGTGTGGTGTCAATGATAATTTTATTCAAAGTTTATCAAGATGTGTCAAATGGGATTCTACTGGTGGTAAGAGTGGATCAGCATTTTTGAAGACATTGGACCAAAGATTCATTATTAAGGAATTGAGTAAGGCTGAATTAGAAGCATTCGTTCATTTTGCACCAAGTTATTTTGAATACTTTGCTCATGTCTTATTTCATGATCTACCGAGTGTCTTAGTCAAAATATTTGGGTTTTATCAAATTCAGGTCAAAAACACGCTCCCAAATGCCAAGTCGTACACAATGGATATTTTGATTATGGAAAATTTGTTTTATGACCGGAAAATTGATAGAATTTTTGATTTGAAAGGATCAATGAGAAACAGACATGTTGAACAAACTGGCAAAGAGAATGAGGTTTTATTGGACGAGAATATGGTTGAATATATATATGAATCACCATTATTTGTTAGAGAAAACGATAAAAGGTTATTACGGGCATCATTATGGAATGATACGTTGTTTTTAGAAAAAATGAATGTGATGGACTATTCACTGGTTGTTGGAATCAACCATGCTAACGGTGAATTGATTGTTGGTATTATTGATTGTATTCGTACGTTTACATGGGATAAAAAACTTGAAAGTTGGGTTAAAGAAAAGGGCCTAGTTGGCAATACCGGTGTTGGCAAAGAACCCACTGTTATCACGCCAAAACAGTACAAGAACCGGTTCAGAGAAGCAATGGAAAGGTATATTCTCATGGCACCAGGTGTTTATTATCAGGGAACAACAAATTCCACCACATAATGTAAATAGGATTACGTAAGGGCGTTAAATGTATGCACATATCTTTAGCGTGTAAATTGTAGGACCTCATCTGTATGACGTGCAACTCATCAACAGTTTGGTTCCCGTAGCAAGCTGAATAGTGGCAGAAGTAATTTGAATAGCAGAATGTTTAGAGATAGGACTAATCTCTATCTGGCGTATAGGAAAACATTTCCACATCACTTGAAATCAAAAGCTCAAAGCAGGCAAATAAGTAACAATGATAGATTTAAACATCTCAAACATGAAGAGGAGGGGTTATTAAGCACTGCTGGAGAAGGAGGCATTGAATTGAACGAGTACAAAGATAGCGCCGACGTTAATTCGAAAACTGATGAGTATACTAAAATTATCCAAACAATTGAAAATCAAGGTAACGATTTGACTCACCGAATCAAACAAAATATGAAACAATTGAGTAAGAAGTATAAGGAAGTGTTATTACCACAGTTTGATGATGATGTAGTACAAGGAGAAATGAAACTTGTCAATGATTTATCTAATCGAATTACTGAAGAGATGAAAATGATTTATAAAGTTATTAATGAATTGCAAAAACTAGATGAGGTGTTGAGTAATAAAGAGATTGGCCAGAACTACAATGATTCACAGTTTAGTGGCAGTAATAGTCAGGGTATTAAAGGCACTAGGACAATGGTCAGCAATTTGAAGAAAAAATTTGCCCTTATATCACAAGAGCTTAGTGGAGAGTTTCGTGAAATGCAAGGTAAATATATTAGATATTTAAAGAAAGATGAAATTGACGAAAATAGTAACGATGGAAAGCTCAACATTGATGTTGAAAGCTATTCAAGAAATGCGATGGTTGAAAGCAGTAGGCAAATTGAATCTCAACAAACACAACTGCAGCTCAGTAAAACTCAAAATGGATTAATTGATGATCAACAATATCTGCTTGAAAGAGAAAGGGAAATCTATAAAATCTCACAAAATGTTATTGAAATCAGTATAATATTTAAAGAATTAGAGAATATTGTTATTGATCAAGGAACGATATTGGATAATATTGTCTATAATTTGGATAAGACGGTCGAAAGTGTTAAAGGTGCCGAAAAGCAATTGAATAAGGCTGAAAGTTATCAAAAGCAAACAAGGAAATGTAAAATTGTCATGTTTTTAGTGCTATTAATTTTATTATTTTTGATGATTTTGATGGTCAAGCCGAGACGTGTGGATCACTATGTTCATGATGGTAATAATAATGCAGAAACCATTATCCGAACTGAGGAAGAAGTTGGGCCTACAGCAACAGAGCAAGGAAGGGAAGCTACTGTTACATCAAATGGTGATCGATTGTTAACGACGCTCACAGAGGTTACAACCCCGGTAAATACAGTATAAGCTTGCACGTTTAATTATTTGACTTATTTATATAGAAGGCTTAAATTTTAATGATTAGGGATTCACTGGAAAAGAAGCTAGTAAATTTTTGAGCTTGATTGTAATTTTAAATAGAAGTTTAGTTATAAAATTTTTGAAGAAAGCATTTAGGAAAAAAGGGAGAAAAGATTGAATAAAAGAAAAGTAAATCAAAAGCTGAAGAAAACGAAAGCTTGGAAAAGTTTTGATATTCATTATATGAGTCCAGAGTAAGGACCATCGTTACTCAATGAAGCTGGTGGGAAATTTGACATATTATTGCGTGATCTGTACCTCATTGGAACAAAACCATTATTTGCAGTTTTTGAAGGAGTTGGTGCATAAGGGTTAAGTGGATTAAATTGTTGAGACTGGATACTATTATTTGCGTAATTATTATTTGGATAATTCTGTCTATTATAATTCATATTATTTTGCATATGCATAGGCATATTATTTGGTCTTTGACCCATCCTGTAAGGTTTTGGATTTCTCAAATATGGATTTTTATTTTGAATTGGAACAGGAGAAACTTCGTTTTGATACTGATTATGTCGATGATCTTGATGATATTGGTGTGCAGTTATTGCTTGAACTTGCTGAGGCCTATTATTGGTGTAATTCTGATTCGACTGATTTGAATAAATAAATGGCGCTGGTGGTTTATTTGGGGCTCCCGCATAATAATATGGATTAACTGGTCTTTGAGAAATACTTGTAAAATTTGAAGATAAGCTATTTGCAGAAGCATGTTCATTATTGTTATCTCTATCATCAATTTTATCATCAAAATTTGAGTCAGAATTACCAATAAAGGTACTGCTAATTTCATCAACACTATTAGAATAAGGATTTGAAATAGCTGGGACTTTTAAAGATAGATTTGATGAAGAATTTTGAGTTTCAATTTTTTCGGTGACAATTAAAGAGTCATTTAGAACTTTATCCTTCGAAGCTAATGAAGAAACGGAGGAGCTCAAGGATTTCGTTGAAAACGTTGACTTGCCCAAGATTATTTTGGGAATATTATTATGTGGAACACTTAAATCTAAATCTAATCTTTGATTAAAATTATTTGTCGAGTCAAAAGGCTGAGTTGTATTATTAAAATCATTTTTTTCAGAAGTTAATCTATTGTGGTCATCATCATCATCAACATCAGACAAAAAGTCTTGAGACAATGGTAATAGTTTATGATCTGCTGCAACTATAATTATATCTGCTAAATTAATGGCAGCAACAGGAATGAGGCACCATGCTAGCCATTGAACATCAGGAAAAAATAATAGAAACGTGACGATACAAACAAAGCCAGAAGTTAAAAAAGCTAAAAGGGAAATTAGTAAGTTCGAAATCCAATAAAATGTTGAATTATCCAAAGCAGAATGGAACAACAGGGCGAAAAGATTGAATAATATTGAGAGAAATGTTAAGGCAGCTGAAATTGGAGTTATAATTAGAAACGGAGTAAGTTTGTTAATAACTTTAGAAGATAAAATCTTAGATGTTAGAACCTCTGCATAGTCTGCATGGATAGAAACTGATGTACAGTTTGAGGTATCGGTACAGTAACCAAATATACCGTAGATCACGGAATTTGAGTCCTTGGCCAAGTATATTGTCGTTAAAGTTGGACACGAAAGCGAAGCTAAAATTAGAAATGCTAGGGGAACTAGCTGTGGAATGATTGTGAAAAGTAGAGTTCGCATAGCAAGCAAAGTATCTTTGGATTAGTTTGGTCTAACTGGTGCTAGAAGGGAAATGAGCAATGCAGAGCAAGTTTAGCAGGATTACGACCGTGACCGTGGCCGAAAAAAGGGGCCTCTCTCTTATCAGGCAGGCTGAAACCGTTTCTTTCTGCACAAAAGCAGGCGGGACCGCGTCACTTCCCAATGCGGCAACGGCGACAACACGCGCACGTGATGCATCACGTGATTTAATTTTCTGGGCACATGGCTTCTGCCGGAAACATGAATCGGATGCAAGCTATTGTCTCGGTGTTATTGTTCCCGATTGCATGTCTGTGGGCCTTTTCTAGCTCTGCTGAACACCTTTTACCATCAGTGAGCCATGAAGGAATCTCAATTACAGGATGACCCGGTATCTACAACCATGGAACCTTGTGAATCTTCTGCATTTTTAAATACCTTAGATGATGATGATTTGAAAGAACGTGAAATCTTAATATTGAATCAAAATTCTCAATCCCAACTCAACTTATCCACCACTTCCACGCAGTCCCATCTAAAATTACAAAAAAATTTACCTTCAATCAAGCTGACTTATCCGGATTTGATTGATAATCCACCTCCTCCGTTATCACATGATGATAAAATTTTTTTCTTTGATATTGATAATTGTCTGTATCGTAGATCAACTCGAATTCATGATTTAATGCAAATATATATTCACAGGTATTTTAAAAAACATTTACACCTGAATGACAAAGATGCACATAATTTGCACATGTCTTATTATAAGCAGTATGGTTTAGCATTAGAAGGTTTGGTTAGATTACATAAAGTGGATGCAATGGAATACAATAAGGTTGTCGACGACGCTTTACCATTGGAAAAAATATTGGTTCCAAATCCCGAGTTGAGAAATCTTTTAATAGAACTGAAAAAATCAGGTAAGGTCAAAAGGTTATGGCTTTTTACAAATGCGTACAAAAATCATGCTTTACGTGTCATTTATTTATTGGGTTTAGGTGACTTATTTGATGGTTTGACTTACTGTGATTATAATGACTTCCCTTTGATTTGTAAACCAATGGAAAAGTTTTTTGAAAAGGCTTTTAACGAATCCGGTGCCGTGAATAAAGAAAATATTTATTTCGTTGATGATTCTGAAATTAATGTTAAAGCTGCTAGAAAGTTCGATTGGGGCAAAACTATCCAATATGTCGAACTAGATTCAGATTTGCCAAATGACTTAAACACTTATCCTGCCTTAGATATCCATATAATAAGAAAAATACTTGATTTGAGAAAAGTTTGTCCTGAATTATTGTAGTTTCATCTCAATTTATAATTTTTTTGGCTATTTTTTTAGACTCAGTTTATATAGCGTTAACAAAAAAATCTCCCAATTCGATTCCCGAAATTTCATGATAAAGGAAATCCAGTATTCTCCTGCACTTGGGTATATTTGAATTAATACTATACTGAAATTCTTTGAAATATTCATTCTTAATCTTGAAAACTGCCTTTTTTAGTTCCTTATATTTTTCTGGTTTTTTCTCTTTCCATCCTCCCACTATATTAATATTCATTATAATTATGTCCATAATCAATTCAATCTTCATATACATTATTAGCGATAATTTTTCATACTCAATCTTAAAAACCTTTTTGCTCATATCCAAAAGATATTTACTGAAAACTATAAACATTTCTTCCATTGACTCAACTGTTTCAAAGTTATCATTGATTTTCACATTATCCCCGGTATCATTTTCTTTTAAAAATGCTAAAGCTAATTTGCTTTTGAACATTTTCTCCACGACTTCATTCTTGATGTGTATATAATTTATTAGACTAAACCATAATTGAGGGCAATTCTTCAAAAATAACGACTTTAGTATTTCATTTATCAATATAATTTCATTCTTGTATGTTTCAAACTTCAAAATCCCTATTTCCTTTCCTGTATACCGACTATTCTTATAACAGTATCTATGTGAATCTTGAGAAACATTATAGTCCAAAATCATCAAAACTAAAACTTTCAAAATATCTTTTACAACAAACTTATTCACAAACGTGCCAATTTCAATTAGTTTAACAAACTTTAATACTTGAAACCCACACCCAAGTATTGGAAGTTTGTCTTTATTATCAAATCTTTTAGTAATTGGCTCAGTTTTATCAGAAATTAACTCATGTGAAAAACCTAAGCCTTTCAATATATCTGTCAAATCATTATACTCCTCATCAAAATTAACATTCATTGAAATTTTTGAAAAATTTTCAACATATTGGATATCAACACTCTCAATAAGTTTTTTCGTGCTTAAACCCTCAAAAATGTATGATATATCCCATAAACAGCTGCTTGTTATTCCTTGATTTGTGAAACTTTTAAATACAGAATATTGTGGATTTTCTGCTATTTTATTGTTAATAAAATCTAAATCTATCTTATCATTATTTTCTGCGATAATGTTTTTTAGATTTTCCCTGAGTTGCAAAATCCACTTTGAATGAACGTGCACACCACAGTTTTCGGCGTTCAAAAATTCATTATTTACATTTTCTGTGATCCATCTAGATATTTCATTACCGATCAGTTCTTGATGATTTTCTGCATTCTTTCTTTCTAGTAGCAATTGCTTGATTCTACGCTCTCTTTGAATTTCTTCCACAAGCAGATTAAAATCCTTTGAGTCGTTAAGTTCAGCCTTAGAATTTTTCAATGTATTCTTCAGTGAGAATCCGAGCTCCTTGTCAAGTGAATCTTTGATATGGGGTTGCAATTGTTCTAAAATATCCAGTCCCTTCTTACGCTTTATCGGATCTTTCTGAATTGAAACTTCGGCTCGCTTTTTGCTTTCAATTGTGGAAGGATTAATCTTTTTTGGTGATAATAAAAGTTTCAAGTTAGAATTATTTTCAAAATTTCCAAATAATGGATCTTCTTCTTCCTTAATGGATTTATCACTATCACTCCATTCATCTACTTCATCCGTCGTATCCCCATCATTTACATCTGGCATCTATAAAATAAATTTTGGCTGGCAATGGAATGTGATCAGATGCAAGTCCGTTCTGGAAAATGCCACCGTTCGGCATGAATCTCTGTGGTGGACTTCTGGGTGCGATAAATTGATATTTATTTCTGTGTAATCCAAGATTGTTGAACACGCTTCATGATCCAAGCAGTCAGTCACTGCCGCAGTGAATGGCGCAAACAAATGCAAGAAAAGCAAAATCATTATCCTAAACCAGCAATTAAAGGCATACAACCAGGATTGCCTTTTTGGGTGCTTGATGGGCTAACAAGCAGTTAGCCAAATGATTGCTATATGCGAGCCATCAGTAGGCAGAAGGACTATTTTCGTTATTTTTTGAAAAGGAAACACTTGCGAATTTAATCCGTTTTAACACACTGGTGATGTTGAAGCAAAACGGCATGTATTCGTGCACGCTACATGATTTGCAGGTATGATTTACGGCGAAGCAATCGACCAAATTGTATGATTTGTTGCTAAATTATTTTTAAGAAATTACAATTTTAAAAGTTTGGTAATCTATAAAGGATAAAGGACTCTCACTTTTACAACTCTTTACTCATAAAACACTAATGTAATTTTTTAGTCCTTTCAAAACTATTTGTTAGCAACCATATAGATTTGCAGAATAGATCCTAAAATTTCTACGTCTATTATCTACTCGACAATAAAAGACTCATTCAGTTTGTCTGTTATTTTTTATTATGACTTATTGCTAATGATGTACACTATTATGTGAAGTCTGCCAAGGTATTTACTAACTTTTATTAAATTTTCCGGTAATTAGGTCCATCTGTTTAAAACTGCTTGCACAAATACAAATAAAACCTATAAAGCTCATCTCATGATTTGTAAAGAAGATTCTAAGCTGTTACTGGAAATTTCCCGATGAAATTTTCTCTCCTACTCACTAAGCGGTATCTGCGGGGTGCTGGTTCTAAGGAATTGATCAGTTTTCATCATCCATCCGCCCAAACGTTTCCTCTCAAAAATGTTTCGTCTTATAATCCCGTATGTTTTACATTGATACATAACTTCCATCAAATTACTGTCAGACTCATAAGACATGTGGTGCGATCGGGTAACCGACAAAAAAGTTACTGCCAATTTCTATCGTAGCTCAATGTCTTTCGAGGATACACGGACAATAACTCAGTGTCTTTAGAGAAATCTAATTTGTATTGCTCTCTTCTCATGCATGTCGTTCCAGTACTTACCAATAAACTGATATCACTAATATAAACTTTGCGTACTTGTTCGTCGGAGCCTATAAATAACTGCCATCCCATCCGAAACAGTGTTTCAGATATTTTGGATTAACAGGTGAAGACCCACTGCCATACCTTTTCAAAGTACGTGCAGAATTTTTGCTTGTTTGGGCACTAGCGCCTCATCAGTCGTAATCAGACAGTTTCACGCCATGCAAACACTTCTCCGGTTTTGGGGCCCTTGATTACATGCTTTTTGTTTAAGATATATAATACACAAATTATAAGACAACTATTTTTGTGATTATAGCAGTCATTTTCTTTTTTTCGAATTAAATTTACCTCCTCTTTTTTTGACTTTTGGTTTATCATGATTTTTTGAAGGATTATCTAAAACAATTGATGGAATTTTGATCTCTAAATCTGTTTCACTAGAAACACCATTTTCATTACCAAACGTACGTTTTCTCCACTCTCTCAAATTCTTGCTTTTTGTTATTTTTCTTTTATCTTTGGCAACTTTATCATGTGGCCTATATGGTGCAATTTTTTTCAATCCAATAAAATCATTTAAGGCAGTATCATCAGCTTGAAAAATCTCATTATATGTTAATCCGAAAGTTTCAGGTGAAACTTCTCTATACTTGAAAGAGTATTTTGATTTTTCTTTATTTCTACCACGCTCCTCTTCAACTTCATCTAGAATATCAAGGCTTTTAGATTCAACCAAACTTTCAGCAACTTCCTTAATTTTATTCTTTTCTTGTTTTTTATTGAACTTTTCTTGGTTCTTTTTGGACTTATGTGATTTTTCTTCACTTGATGCTTCTTCAGCTTCTTCGTCGACGCCATCACCTTTTTCTTCATCTTCTTCGTCATCCATGAGTCCATCATTCCATTCGGGTTTAGATAAAGTTTCCTCTTCGGCATAATATTCATCATCAAAAATTTCACTCATCTTTGCATCCCACTCATTATCATCAAAATCTTCGTTCATTAAAGAGTCACCAAAAACTTTAAGAATTTTTTCATCACTGACTTCATCACCAGCAGCTTCTTTGATTTCTTTGATTCTGTCCATGACTAGATTAATTTTTTTTTGCTTTTTTTTCTTCAAGTCTTCATTAACTTGTTCTTTATCTTTTGACTTCTCATCCTGCTTCTTTAATCTTTCCCTCTTTCTGCTGTTCATTTTTTCACGTCGCATTGTAGCTTGTGATCTGGCATAACTTATAATATCTGTAGATCTTGGATCTTCATAACGAAAATTATATGCATTTTCAAAATTTTCCGCCGCTCTATCAAAATCTGCATCATCCTCATATTCCATTGTAACATCTTTTCCCTTGTTTGGCAACCATGCTTGAGTTTCCATGAATGCTTCTAAAAACTTTTCACTGCCCTCCTTTACAGGATCCGGAAGCGTAGGATCTGCAGGTTTCTCTGAATTCTCATTTTTTTTCTCCTTTTTAACAAGAAAGTTATCATCTTCATCGTCCTCTTCTTCTTCTTCATCTCCCCCCAACGCATTATGAATCTCCTTAACTAAATTTTCTTTATCTTCTTTTTGCTGAGCTGCATATGTTTTTTCACCATCGAATGATTTTGATTCACTATCGTCATCGTTGGTATTACTTTGCAACAATGCACTACGATGATAATCTTTCAAATAAACGGGTTTAGAAATATTTTCTTTTGTTGTTGAACTGTCTCCGTCTTCATCGACATTGTTGAAAAATTTAACATTTGAATCAAATAATCTCTGATCACCTGTTTTGATGGCTTTTAAAACTTCATTCAAACCATTTTCAACGTCCTCTGTCAACAATTCACCATAATCATCTTCCGCTTCATCATCTGAATCATCATTTTCAGAGTTCTCAGAAAATTCTTCCTCTCTTAACTCCTTCTTCAACTCTTCAATATCAATAGGTAATGGTTTGTTAGTTGAAGATTCAATGTTCTTCTGCAAAAGTTCTGCTTCTTGTGTTTCTCTTGCTTTTTTTGCTGCAGATTTCTTTCTTGGCATATTATGTGTTGAGATATATAGTATTGAACAATATACTTATTTTCCGTAAAAATTTACGATTCTATAAATTATAACGAAAAAAAAATTTCAGAATTTGTAAAAAAACCTAAAAAAATAAATGAAAAATTCATTAAAAATTAATGCTCTCACTCAGAGTCGAACTGAGGATCGCTACATTACTAGTGTAGCGCCTTACCAACTTGGCCATAAGAGCTTAATTGAAAAATAAAAAATATAAAAGCTCTGAAAGTCAAAAAAGATCGGAAGATGACAAATAAGGTTTTGTTTGTAATATTTTTGTTTTCCGACTAAGTGATGTTGAAGTGGAAGTCTGGAAGTCCCCAGATACTACAACAAGAAATTGGGTGTCTATCCAAAATGAAACTATATAGATATAGCTGTGATATCCATCAAGGTTATAGAAGGAAGATATACAAAAAGCACCACTGGTATTTATAGACCTTTGCTGTAAAAAATTCACATGCAAACTTCCTTCAGTGTTGAAGTGGAAATCCCCAGATACTACAACAAGAGATTGGGTGTTTACCCAAGATGAGACTATGTAGATATAGTGGTGATATTCATCAAGGTTATCTAAGGAAGATATACAAAAGAGTATAAAAGCTAGATACACAATGAGGGAAACACCTCTGGTATTTATAGACCTTCGCTGTAAGGTAATTCACATGAGAATTCCCTTCAGCTACACAGCCTCATTTGAGTGTTCGTCAGGACTCTTCTCACATTATGAGATCATAAGTTATTGGTTACACTATTATATGATTGGATATTGTATGCTGACCATATATCACAACATTCAGCTACACAGCCTCACTTGAATCCTTACCAGGACTCTTCTCACATTATGAGATCACGAGTTATTGGTTACACTATTATATGTTTGAATATTGTATGCTGATCATATATCACAAAACAAACCCAAAGACAATTGCAACGTGTATTCGAGTAATATACAAAAATTAGTAAAAGGAGGACTTTTAATAGAATATATTATTGTTTCCCAAGCGTTTACAGAGCTTGTAAATAGTATTTCTGCGATCCGTGATGTATTATCTAAGGATTACGTTAGCAGCTTGAAGTATAGGATAAATGACTTAAAGAATAGCCAGACAACAGATTAATCATCACTCTTTTTGTAAGATGCGACAGAACAATTGTTTAAAAAAACAACCAAAACAAATTGCAGCTGTGCTGATGGCGGCTACCACAAAAAAAAAATAAAGACACCATTTCTTTTTCAATGCAAAAAATAAACCATTATTTTGTTTTTTCAGTTCACAAATCACAGGCACCAGCAGTGCGTGGATGTTACATAGTGCGTTGATCGCGGTTTTTTCATAAACCGGAGTTATTATTCTCTTAGTTATGAGATTTAACATCCACAAATTAAGTTTAAAATTAGTTACATAGAAAAAGTGAGAAAACTTCAAGTTGCAAGATTAATGCCAACATTTCGTGATCAATACTTTCATTCAATAAAATTACCTTTGCTGGCTTCAATCTGTAAAACTATATTTTCGTCAGACTTGGCATCTTCCTCATTCATTTCAGTATCAAAATACTTGCTGATGTCATTATCAATCGTGTTATAACCACTTTGATCTTTGGTTTCACCAGTATTGACTTCATCTTGAGTACTTTTATCAATCTTTTTGATTGTTTCGATATTCCTGTTGATTTCCTTTTTTGCAATATTCTTATTTGAAGTATCTAAATTTTCATTAATTAGATTATTATTTTTTCCATTTCTATCAATATTTTCACTATTTTTACGCCTTCTCGCTGATTTAGGTATTGGCGGTGCTTGCAATTTAAACTTTTTATTAACCATTTTGGTGACAATTTGAGGCGTAACATTAGTATCAAAAGAAGTTCTTTTTGATGGTATTGATGATGAATTATTCAAGTTCACATTGTGCTCTATTCCTGCTCCAAAACCATTGGTATCCAAACTTGGAACAATGTTTTTTATTGAACTTTCACGTATCTGACTAGGCCTACGTCTTCCAGTGCCCAAATTTGTGTTACTACCGTGTGACTTATTTTGAACAGGAAATTGGGGTCTCTGATTATGATGAAGAAACTGAGCCTGATTTGGAGAAGGTTGTGGGAAAGCTCCATTAGTAAACCTAGTGTTCGGCTGATTCGTTTGTAGCGTATTTTGATGAACTTTTCCATTACCAAATTGAGTTGGATTCAAATGATTGATATTCTTGCCCAAATTTTCTTGCGCTGTGTTTTTGAAATCTGTTTGGGCAGATTGGTTTGAGAAGTCACTATCAATATAGGACTCTTTCAATTTTCTGAAAACTGGAGAGTTAACTTTATTGAAAATTTGTAATGCTTCAAGTGGTGATTTTATATTTGTTTCCGTACAAAAATTCATCAACGGTTTTGCGATAGTCATGACTTCACTTATTTGCATCAATCTTAAAAGATCATTATGAATTCCAAACTTATTTAGCTCGTTGATACATTTAAAATGAGATTTGATGTGTTTACCGTCGAGGGAAATGTTATTTGTTGAATGCCCTTTCGTTTGATGCATAAAGTCATTCAAGAAATTCTCCAATGCAGCAAACTCTAAACCGCACACATTATAGTCTGTGACAAGTTCCATCTTTTCAAACATCAAATCTCTATTCATTTTGATTTTCAGCGAACCAAAATGGTTGCAATATGAACCATCTTCAAAAACAGATTTTAGTGAAAAATGATCAGTTTCTATTAAAGTATTGCCATTTGGTAGCACATTGGCGCTTAAAAATTTTTGTGTTATTTCAAACATCTGAACTTTGTCAAGGTATTTAAAAAATAGCATTGGTAGTAAACTATGAGAAACTTTATAATTCCTACTTTCATCTGAAACCTTCATACACATATCAATAACTGCATCAGGAGTGAAAAACTCACTAACGATTTGTCTGAGATAAGGTAAATTTGGCTTTTCGTGACGACAAGTTAGTAGATCACTTAATCTCAAAAAACGTACAATTGAAATATTCGATAAACTTCTTTTTACTTCCTCACTTAAAACTCCATTGTGTTTTGATGATTTTCTTCTTTGCAAGTCAATAAACCGCTGTTGTTGCTGTTGCTGTGGTTGGTACTGAGGCTGTGCTTGATGCTGTTGGTGTTGGTGTTGAAATATAAATGGTTGAGTTGAAACCTCTTCAAAAGTTTCTGGTAATTGATTTTGAAACGATGGCGGCTGTTGCGAGTTTGAAATTTGTTGAGACTGAAGCTGTGGTTGATGTTGTTGTACACTGTGGTTCAAGTTTAGTACTTGCATCTGGGGATTAGTAACAAAATTTTGATGAATGGGAGTTTTAATAGATGAATCCTGGAAAGGCGTTGTTACTTGTGACGACTGGGATGAAAAGGCCTGTGATGTTCTTTGAATAGTTTGAGCTGTTATTGGAGGTTGTTGCTGCTGTAATTGTTGTCTATTATCAATTGTTGTATTTTTCATATAGGCTGGAGAGGGAACTAAGGAAGCAGAGGGTGAAACAAAATTACTTGCGGTTCTATTCATCAAAGGCTTATTGAATTTTGTGCTTAGAATCAAATTTTCATGTTGAGGCTTTTGGGAAACATTGCCAGCTAAATAAGATTCCTCTCGTTCTTTTAAATTTCCATCAACATCTACATGTTTAGTTAAATTTGTTTGTATGCTACCGTAAGTAGCTTGTAACTGCTGTAGCTGTGCCATTTGAAGTTGTGAGACATTATCTCTATTCCCCATAATAGCGGCTGCAACTTGAGGCGTAATCGAATTGTTTAGATTATCATTCTCTTGCTGAGTTATAATGGACTGACTTTGTGGCAACAATAAAGCGTTTTGCTGTAATTGCGGGTATGACATAGAATGTAAGTTTACTTTTGACGCTTCCTGAAAATTTTGAGGTGAAACTTGCTGATTTTGATTTGGATAACTAATATTTATATTGTCATACTGAGCTAAAACTTGTTGCTGTTGAAAATCATTCGGTGTCTCTTGTGAATTTTTGTAAAGTTTTTGCTGCTGTATTTGATGTGGAGGAAGAAGTTGCTGTTTATTCGTTAGATGTGATGGGTGATTCATTGGTTGATTGAGTGTATTTAACAAATCATCGGTATCGTTTTGACTTTGCGATCGTATCATATGCTGTGTAGCACTATCATTATGGAAACCATCAAAACTCATTTGATGAGGCAAGATTAAGGGTTCACTAATATGCTGTTTATCTGGGAACAAGTCCATTCTGATTTTTAAAATTAAGTTCCAGGTAACTTACAAAGATTGTACTCTAATTTTCACTAAACCAGTTAGTTTCAAGTGTACATAAAGACACACAAAAAATAAACTTTTTATTTTTTAAATAGCGTTGGCTTTTGAATATAAAAATGATGTAAGTAAATGCCGTAACGTACTGTACAGACAGACATGAAAGATAAAAGAAAATGCAACTAACGTTGCTTTGTTGTGGAGCCAGCGCCCAGAAGCAGAAAAAGCATCGCTTTTTTTCCTCTTCGCCGTTCGCAATCTAGTTTCTCGGCTAAGTGATCGCTAGCTGCCCTAATGCCAAATCAACTAATAAACGGCAGGCTTCTTTCTCCACAGCGATGATATATTCACTCTTCTTCATAATCATCATCTTCTTACCTTTTCTTTTTGCCATAAGCTAATAGAAGTAGGATTCAAAGCACTATTCAGCGTATTGCTTGGATAAGTATTGTATTTTCAGTTACGTACGATACAGTTTAGATACTACTTAATAATTACAAACATCGTCTTTCCTTCAAATCTATTTTTTCTCTAAGTTAGAAAGCTCTTTTTTCTTTTTTGATAGTTGTTTACGTTTTTTCTCTAGGTCTGCCTTTCTTGTATCTTGTTTGTTCAATCCGTATTGCATTTTCTTGTACAATTTACGCTGTTTGTTGCTCATCATGATCATCTTCAAATTCTTCTCATCTTGGTCCTCTGCGCCTTCAAGTTCCTTGTGTTTTCTCTTGTTGGTTTTCTCCTTACCCTCTTGCTTCAGTGCAGAATATTTAATACCAGCAGCTTCCATTTCTAAGTCTTTTTGTTCTCTTAATGCTTCATCATCTTCAGCCTCAATTCCAGCCTCATCAACTTCGACATTGTCAGCATCATCACCATCATCTTCAGCGTCATCCTCACTATCTTCACCTTCTTCAATAGGTGCTTGAGGATCATAAGTACCAGAATCACCCCATGGTGAAAGATGTGGTGGCAATGTTTCACCAGGTGCATAATCTGAAACATTTAAGAAACTTTTCTTGTTCAAACAATCAAATACCCATTGCGGTTGAATATAAGTTCTGCCTTGAACCTTCTTCAAAATCTTTGGCCTATCAACAATTTGATGCGTCACAGAACTTAAATCAATATCTTTGAAATTTTCCAACTCATCGAGTGCAGCTTCACTAATAACCTTACCACCAGCCGATAGGATAACAAATTCCAAAACATCAACAGGTACTTCTCTACCAATGAAAAATATAAATTTACTAAAAAGTTCAGACACTTGATTTGCATATTTTGACGGTTGGGCTAAAATATCACCGAAACTTTTATTGGTATCCTTAAATTCATCCAATTCTGTATTTTCAACGTTTTCCTCTTTTTCTCTTTCGTCTTCTTCCTCTTCTTCTCTAGCTTCCTTCAGTTCAAGATCTGCTTCCTTTTTATCTGCCTCTACAGCTTTTGAAATTTCTTCCTTTGAAATAGTTTTTTCCGTATCATCATCATTTGAATATCCGTTGTCTGATTTGCTTGGTAATGCAAGTGATCTTTGTTCATTAGTTTCTAAAATATAGACAGATAAACCACCAATACCTTTCAATCTATTTTCATTAATCTTTGGTGGATACGTCAACTCAGAATCTGCGTACAATTTATATAGGACAAAGTGCAAAAGCGTTGAATAGAATTCTAAGAACGTATGCATAATCTTAAAGTCGATATCTGATGGAATATTTTGGGCAAACTTAAATGGAACAAGCCATCTAATTTCTTGACCTTTGACATTAGCAGAATAGTAGACACCCTTAATAGAAACAAAAACTTTCTTTAATGATCTTTCTCTTGCAACATACGCTAACCATTGATTAGTTAATTTAGTTGCTTGATTTGTAATTTTTGCGCCAACTGCACTCGTGGCTGGCATATTTGCGAAAAGAAACATCATACTTAATGCGTCATCAATATCTCTTAGGGCATCCAAAAAGGAAGGGTATCTTTCCTTGATGACTCGATCTAGCTTATACTTTGGACGATTTTCTTCTAACCTTTTTGCATCACCAATTTCACCCTTACCTAAAGCTTTTGTTAATTTTTTAGCAAACGTTTTGTGCTCTCTGAATTTTTGCAAAATAGGTTCATGCATCAAATACTGAATATCTTTAGTGTAGTAGAAAGTGACCGGTGCAGTTGAACCTTTGTTAGCTTTCTTTTTGTTCCGAGGTTCTCTTGGATAGATACCTTTAAAGATACATAGTCTTCGAAAGTCGGCAAGGGAAACTTGTAATTTTCTAATGGCTTTTGTTCTAGTTATAAAGTTCTTAGCATTACCTCTTTCACCCTTTTTCTTGATTGGACCCATGTCTGTTACCTGATTGATTGATTGATTCTACAAAATGATGTAGCAGAGTTTACAGAGATAAATGAAAAAAGTGAAAAAAAAAAAATTTTCAGAAAAGAAAAAAAAAAAAAACCCAAAGCGCAGCGCGTAAAAAACTGACAAGAACAAAAAGGTCGATCGACCACACCGGAAATGAATCCTTGCTTCTTGTGGTACGAACGGTTGTACGGTTTGCGTACACTTGTACACTGCTCGAAGGTGGTGGCTCACCAAAATACCGATTGATGATGTGGAGGCTTGCGACGAGAAGACATCTGAAATCATGTTTCAGACAAATGAGACACAAGTCAGATTTTCCCAGTATAGGGGAAAAAATCGAGTCTAGTGAAGATCTAGACCGATTTTTTTCGAAATCTACATGGTCAACATTACAATTGTTATCAAAAGAAAAACTACCACTTCAAATAACAGACGAAATTTTAGATAGGCTTCTTGAACTTTCGGGGTTGAGCAAGTCAATATCATCTAGCGAAAAGTCCGAATATATTAAGTCGTTAAATAAACAGCTTGATTTTATCACCAAACTACGCAATATTGAAATACCCAACAATGAAAGCACGTATCCATATCTCACTCGTTTAGTCGATGATAAAAGCGTCATACCACTAACTTTTGAAAGTTTAATGGGCAACATTTCGAATAGCAAACGAGAATTATCCAAAGGTGAAATCGAAAAATCTTGGTCTCCGTTATCGTTGGCTTCCCAGCATGAAAGTAAGTATTATTTAGTAAAAGAAGGATTACTGAAAAAAAATAAATAAAAGTCTTGTTCGCCTGTATATATATATGTACTCCTAATATTCGTCATCTTCCTCTAACTCCAACTTCCTCTTACCCGAATTACCTTCTCTTAAGTCTGCCAATTCTCTGGTCTTTACCTGCGATCTTGTCTTTTTCGTCATTTTTTCAATTTCGGCTTCAACATCATCGCTCTGTTGTTCTGCAAAATCTAGAACCAATCTACGTCCAAGTAAATGAACACCTTGTAATTGATCCATTGCACTACTTGCTTCTTTAGCCGTTGAAAATTCAACGAATGCAAAACCTCTAGCTGATTTATCAAATTTCTTTGGAACTCTAACAGATTTTAATGATCCAAATGAACTGAACAATTCAAACACATCCTTCCGCGTAGCTTCAAATGGTAAATTCTTAACAATAATCTTACCACTTTTATTATTTTTCTTAGTTTTCGATGATCCATCATTACCACTACCGACTCTGTTCGAAATCTTCAACTGTAGCTTATGTCCATCTAATGTGTACCCATCTAAATTTTTCAATGCATTGTTTGCTTGTTCTTTAGTTTTGAATTCAGCAAATCCAAAACCCATACTTAATGTTTTACCTGTATTTTTCAAATCTGGCTTAGTCTTGATAACAGCCAACAGAAACCCTGGATATGGTTTGAAAATTTCGGATAAGGCAGCAGTCGTTGTTTTAAAATTCAAATTTTTAATAAATACAGAGATTGTTGGCCCAATATCATCTTTGTCATCATCGATACCATCATCAACTCCATTGCCATCATTAGTAGTATCCAAAATTTCGTCTGCGGTGGATTTAATTTCTTTGACTTTTTCCTCAATTTTAATACCATCTGTACTACTTGCAGGTTTAGTAAACATGTTTTTGGGTCCCTTTTCAAGGTATAAAATAGATTTATTAAGCCTCCTGAATGCTAGTTTACTAAAAGCTTTTCTAGCAGACGATGCATCTCTGAATTCAACAATTGCGATTGTTCCTGCTGGTGGCATCAAAATTCTACCGAGTTCGCCAAAGGCAGCAAATAATTCACCAAGTTCTTCTTTACTTGTACCGTATTGAAAATTCTTAACTAATATTACTTTATCATCTCTTTCCTTTTCAGCAAATTTAGTTAAATCAACACCATTTTGCTCGAAATACGAGCGAACATCACCAATCACGTGTGCTTCAGCTAATGCCTGTTTGACTGCAGAACTAGAATTTGTTGGATCAATCAATTCATTCTTACTAACACCTAATTGTGCCGCAACACTTTCTAAAACTGCATCTGTGTTCATATAAAGTGCATTCCAACTGAATTCTTGCTTTGAGGCTTCAAATTTCTTTTTCAGTAATCTTTGCTTTTTCAACGGCATATTTTTAAGTTCAAATTCATCTAATTTATGTTCCTTTTTAGATTCTGCAGGTAAAATATGTAAAATTCTACCTTGGAAAAATTGATTATTCAAATCAAGGTATGCTTTAGCTGCATCCTTGGAGTTCTCAAATTCAACGTAAGCAAAACCTTTAGATTTACCAGTCCTTGAATCGATCGCAATATGAACCTCTTTAAGTAAACCGAATGGTTCGAACAATTCTCTAAATTCATCCTCAGCTGAAGAGTAGAGAATACTACGCAAAAACAATCTACCTGTCTCTAAAATTTTTTCAATATTTTGCTCTTCAGGTGTAAGCTCTTTTTCCGGCTCTTTAGCAGGTTCACCTTCTCCCTGAGCACTTTCTTCATCTTTACCTTTTGCTTGATCCTTATTTTCAATATTGTTCTTTTCTGTTGCAACTTGCTCGCTATTGTTATGATTTTCATTCGAGTCAATGATTCTCTTCCTTTTACTTTTGAACCACTGAAGATCATCAACTTCTTCCTTGTTTGTACCATCATCATCGTCATTTTCATCATCACCTGAAATTCTGTCACCTTCTCCGACAATGCCTTTCTTTTCGGCTGTGAGTGGAATCATTTCATCACCATCATCTTCGTCTCCTCCATTATTCTTTGTCGTGAAATCTTCATATTCATCATCACTTTCATCACCTTTATATGCAATGATTTCCGGCTTTTTATCCAAAATAATCTTTTTGTCCGAATCAGAACTTTTCAAGCCTAGCGCTTTTTCAAGGGCATCATTACCCGGAGCACCATTTATATTGACAACTTCATCATTTGCCCAAGATCTTGACTGGGTTGCGGGCTTCATTGTTTCAACGAATTCTTTTAAATGTGGATTATTTTCAATCTTTTCATTCAACGAGTCTTTGTTCTTCTGTTTTTTTGTTTGTCTTCTAATTGCGGCTTCTTCCATTTTCCTTAACTTTTCCTCAGTTCTTTGTAGCAATTCATCTCTTTGTTTTCTTTTTTCCTTCCAAGACACTGGGACGTTTGGATCACTGAAAGTTTTCGCTAATTCAACAGTTATTTTAGAAGTGTCAATAAAGGATCCATCAAAAAACTTTATTGCATTTTCAGCATCTTCAACATCTTTGTATCCGACAAAGGCAAACCTTCTAGATTCGCCGTTACTTTTCTTCTTTAACTGGACGTCGGTGACGTTACCCTTTTCTGCAAAAAGCTCACGAAGCTTGGAGTCAGTGTAGTAGCTCGGTAACCCTTTAACAATAATACGAGACATTGGAGGCGGTGATTGACAACTATCTTTTCTGGATTCCAATCATATGATCACACCAGTAGGAATTCAAAAAACATGAAAGAAAATTTTTTTGCACAGAAACTTTTCACGGCGGTGCAAATCTAATCCACGCTCTCCACAATATATAAGGAAGGCATTGTGATATCGTGACAGCCCGATGTTAGTTCCTGCCAAGCCAAATGGAAGCTTTTCTTTACGAAAGTTCAGTTTCTTCAAGTATCTCAAGCAATTTTAATTTCAATGACTTCTGCAAATACACTGAATACAAGGGCGATCACATACGAAAATTACTCTACCCCATTGAAGGTTAGTGAAGTGAGTATTCCGGTGGACGAAAATACGGTCGTTAAAGCGACAGAAATTCTAGTCCAAGTGAAGGCAACCTCCATTAATCCAGTTGATTGTATTTTGAAACAATACAGCAACAATTACTTTGGCCCGAAAACTAAAATCCTTGGTGGCGATTTTTCTGGTATTGTAGTCAATGCCGGGAGAGACTCTGGTTATAAAGTCGGGGATAAACTTTATGGAGATATTCTCACGTTAACTGGAAGAGGTTCGTGTTCTCAGTTCATTCTTTTTGAACCAAAAAATGCTCTTGTGTGTGAAAAAATACCTGCTGGAATGTCATTTGAACAAGCTGCATCATTACCATGTGTCTCTAATACTGGCTTTGAAGCATTGAAAAAATATTCTGGTGATCTAAAGGGTAAGAATGTTTTAGTCCTAGGCGCAGGTACAAGTGTAGGATCTTTTGCTGTTCAATTTGCTAAAAAATATTATGAGGCTGCAAATGTTGTGGCAACTTGCTCATCGAAATCTGCTGAGAAAACCATCAAGTGTGGTGCTGATGTGACTATTGATTACACTAAGGGCGAGACCTTTAAAATCAACAAAATCTTAGATTTTCTTAAAATTCATGGTAAGTTTGATATTATTGTTGATACAGTAAGGGACGAGTCAGTTATCAATTATTTTGACACAATTTTAAAACCGACATCCGAAGGTGGTATTTTTTCACAGGTTGGTGGTTCTTATGTTATTGATTATAAAAACGTTCATCTATACAATTTTATTCCAAGTTGGAAAATCATTTCAACTACAATAAAATACAAATTAGGTTTGTGCAAACATGCGATTTTCTTTCCATGGACAACCAAAGACTCCGAATACGGTTCTGCCGTTGAAAAGCTGTGGAAGGAAGACAAACTACTTGTCCTTATTGATTCCGAATACGATGCATACATTGACTTTGCAGCCGCGTTTGAGAAAGTTGCATCATGTTCTGCCCAAGGTAAGGTCGTTCTCAAGTTTTGATAAAGCTATTGAGGCATAAAAAACCAAAATTCGGAGCTCCCTTTTTTTTTCTCGGACTTGGATTTGCCACCAATGTCTACGAGCTTAATTTCTTTATTGTTCTTTTTTTTTTTCTGTCTTTTTGTCTTTCTTAGTTTTCTATTTCAAAAGAGGTACTAGCCATGGCGCTAAGTGGTGAAATCTTGAATCATTTTGGTAAGGAGGAATTGAACTCTGTTTTGGATTCGCCAAATATATCGAATTGTTTGAAACTTTCCAGAGCATGTAGTTTTATTCTATTCATTTTTATGTATTGGATCTTCTATAACATAATATCTTACGCATCATATGCTTTCAAACTCATGATTCCGTCAACAAGACGCCTTTTTGAATGTTATTTTTCCGCTGGATTTTGGACCTTATGCGTTTACTTTTTAGTATGACCTCACAAACAAATTCTTTTTTTCTAAAGTAATTACTAACATGTAAAAATAGGAAGTAAATAACGTAAAGATTAATGTCATTGGAGATCATTTAGAAAATGATAATGCATTAGTTATAAGTAATCATCAATCAATTGTTGATCATGTGATTTTCCCGTTTCTTACCAGGAGAGTTTTAAGTGATAATGATATTGAATCTATTGTATCAAGTGATTCCGAAACTGAAACTGATACAAAAAAGGAGAATGAAAAACTAAAGCAAACTCGCAAGGAAAAAAAAAAGGAAAAATTGTTTGATTTTAACAATAAAGGTAATAAAATCAAGCTTAAGCTATTGAACAACGAAGAAACTTTTTTTGCTCAAGATTTGTCAATTATGCTTATACCAAAAGTGAAATTTTTCACATGGTTTAACATTTGGGATATACCATCCATTGATTATTATAAACATATATCACAGGCGGACGAAAATTGGGAATTGGACGGTGAAACATTAGTGTCAGTTTTTCAAACTTTTTTAGAATCAACCACTAATAATATCCAATGGCTAACAGTTTTTCCCGAGGTTAATATTTTCAGTGAAAAAGACTCCAAAATGCAAAACATTTTAGGTGAAAAGCATTATTTACCATATTTTGAGAATGTTTTGTATCCAAGGTTTGGAGGCTTTGCAAATGCAGTTGGTGGACTATACAAGACTAAATTTACAAGGCTTTATGATGTAACTATATTGTATTATAATAAAAATAAAAGTACGGGAGAAATCTTGAATTTTAAGGCACCATCGTTATTAAATATCTTGGGTTTAAGAGATAGGAACATTGAGACAGTTATTTTAGTCAACATTGCAGGTAAATTTTTGAGCAGAGTTCCATTGAAGAGGAACAAATTAGAAAAATATCTTGAAAATAGATGGATCAAAAAGGATAGATTGATCAGCAAGTTACAGAAGAAGATTATGAAAGAAAACGATTTGATCCTGGCTAGAGATGTTAAATGACATTTATGCCATTACTATTTTGATGGACACAAAGATTTATGTATAAGAATTATATATGAGTTAAAGCTAGTTCTTTTTCTAGCTCTTCTAGTCTTAAATTGACCTCGTCGGCAGGCTCAGCATCTTCATTCTCCTCTTCCTCGTCTTCATCATCCTCTTCCTCATCCGAATCAGGTTCTTCTAAATCATCCAACTCATCCAATTCTCCTAAACCTTTTTCTTCGAAAATTTCATTAATTTTTTCAATCAATTCCGAATCTTCTTCAAACCTGTTACCATTCAGTTCTAATGACAACAAATCGGATAAATTCGCCAAGAATTGCGTTAATAACTGTAGTGAATCAGATTCCAATTCATTGTATTGTAACCTAATAATTTGCAATTTCGACTTGTTTGAAAATTCGGCCAATTTACTTAGGAATAAATGACAACCTTTTGCCTTTAACAAACAATCATTGACGTTTAATTCTATCAAACCTGGCCAATTTGCAATGTTTTCAGAAAGAGCATAAGAGCCAGGTAATGTGAAAGTGTTATCTTGTAAATCTAGAATTTTCAATTTCGATAGTGAACTTAAACCGAAGGTAATCAATTTTGATATACCACTAGGTCTAATACCATTTTGGTAAAGTTTGATTTCTTCCAAATCTTTGTTAGCTCTGAAACCGACGGATAATGCTTCACATGAACCATTTTCCAATCTGTTTCTACCACACCAGAAAGCTTTCAAACTCTTAGAATCTGAAGTTGAAGATTCTCTTAATTTTGCACTTTTATATAATGCTTTACCAACCCTAGCACCCGAAAATGGCCCCAACCCATTATTTGACATTATGAAATATTCAACAGTTATACACTTGGATATGAAGTCCTCCAAAACATCGATAGCATCTTGTCCTAGAGCATTATCTGACAAGTTAAGGACGGATAAGTTTGGTAATTGAAGCAAAACTGGAAAAAATTCAGATAGTGATTTAGGAATCTCGAATCTATCCCTCGAGGTATAAACATCTTGTAGATTGACGTCCTTCAAAGTAGATTTGAATTTCAACATTGCTTGCGCAAGTAATTTTGAACATTCAGGCGAGATTGTGTTACCTGAAATGTCGATTTTTTCAACATCCTCTAATTTTGATAATTGATCCAAGTATGGAGAGATGTCGGATGCCGTATCGAACTTGATACCTTTGTTTTTCAAGCTAAAAATGTGGTTTTCCTGAATCCCGAGTTCGCGGTTATGTATAGTGGTCATGGCGTCTTGCGTATATGAAACAAGGAAAGATAAATGATAGAAAGAACAAGATGGAAAAAAACATCAACAAAAAGGAAAACGCCAAATGAGAAAAAAAAAAAAACCAGTGGGGTCACGTGACACCTAAAAAAAGAAGGCGGCCGGCATTTGAAATGGCGATCGAAACAGGCGGCAGGTGATCAGCGGTTGTCGGGTGCTTCGTTGTCAGATGTAAAGTTGTCTGCACAGCTTTCCTGCTTTTTCTGCTTGGTTTTAGGGCCATCGAGGCGATTCAGCAACAAATTATGTCCTCAAACAACTATCAGCAGCTCTACGATGCCAATGGTAACCCGGTCGATCCAAGAACCTACCAGAATCCGCCGGCATATTCTTCTCAGTCTACTTATCAGTCGCAGCAATACCAACAGCAATATCAACAGCCATACCAGCAACAGCAGTACCAGCAACAGCCATACCAGCAACAGCAACAGCAACCGGTTTACAACAACAATGCTAACGCTTCATACTATCAACAACCACAACAACAGCAACAGCAACAGCAACCAGTTTACACCAGCACGAACACACAGTATACATCAACTGTTAATACTGAAACCACCACAAGCAAAGGTACCGGTGGCAGTGTTGCGAAAACAGCACTGGGTGTAGTTGGAGGTATTCTGGCAGCAAAAGTTGTATCCAGTGCCATTTCCGGGGGTGGTCATCGTCATAACTCACGGCCACCGCCTCCACCAGGAGGCGGATTTGGCGGTGGCTTTGGCGGTGGCTTTGGTGGCGGAGGCAGAGGTGGATTTGGTGGTGGACACGGTGGACACGGTGGACACGGTGAACACGGTGGAAGAGGTGGAAGAGGTGGTAGGTGGTGATTCCCACACACCTATATGGTAATGATAAATTGCTCTAGTTGATTACAGGATAGTTATGCATGACATTAGATTATAAAGTTTAGTTAGATATATAGATGTAAATGGATTCAGTTTTTCTTTTTGAATAAGGAAGCACCGATATCCTTACCTCTCAATTTAACACCCAATGCTCTCTCCATCTTGGCCAAGATCTGTTGATTTGGAGTACCCTTACCGGCCTCATATTCATTAACAATCGTTGGTTTTTCATTTATCTTTGTAGCCAAATCCTTCTGTGATAGACCCTTTTCCTGTCTTGCCTTTTGGATGGCCTTGCCGACATTGGCATCGATTTTCTTTGGAATGATGATTTCGTCCGATCTGTCGACTTTGGTCAGCCTTTGACCTTCAGGATCGGAACGCGAGTTACCAATACCGTATTTCTTGTCGACCGAAGTGATTGCACCACTTCTTCTAGCTGCATTGATTTGGGAGGAGTTTTTGATGATATTTTCCCTTGGACCCGAGGAACCACCAACCTTGGCCTTTCTACCGACAACAGTGACTGAATCCCAATCCGACATATTTGATTTATTCTACTTGCTAATAGGAGTACGAGGTATATGAGCACGAGACCCCAGAGAAAATAGAGTGTGTAAGGGACGGAGGAATTATCGCCACCGGAACGTCGGTGGAGGGCGAACCTGCGAGCGAGTGAGCGAAGCGGACAAAACCAGCGGCCGATAGACGCAAAGCCGATCGACGCAAGTTAGGACACGCGCCACTTGTCTCCAGCCCCCGCGTGGCGCGTGGCGCAGCCCCAAAAGAGACAAACACGCCACCGCGCGGCGCGAGAAAAGCGAAAAAAAAATCGGCCCTTTTTTTTTTTTCAGCGGAGTGGCGAGATTCTCGCAGCGTCTCCGTGACTCGCACACGCTCATCACCGCACCCCATCGTTTTGGCCTGATTTTTGGCCTGACTTTTTGCCTCCAAAATCTGACCATTCCTTTATCACACCGTTCCCCCATGCTGTTCTTGTGTTGTCATGTTTCCCCACTTTTGTAGGCTAGCTGTGATGTCGTCGACTACATAAACCCCCCGTATCCCTCCAACCTTGTAATCCGATTTGTCTTTCATCTCTCTCACTTCCTTTTTCCTTTCTACATCAGTTAATCAACCAATCAATTAATCCTACATACTATACAATCAAACAAAATGGCTATCACTGCTCTTAAATTCACCGCCGGTATTATGCTTGTCTCAGTTCCATTGTTTGCTACAACATTGTTCTGCAGACCTTCCTTTGCCAATGCCATCAACAACCACTTACTGCAGGAAGAAATGGAGGCAAAGAGACAACACAACTACAAGTCCGACTTCTACGAGGTTAACAGTCAGCGCGATGAAATGTTGGCTGATTACGTCTTGAAGGGTAAGGGTAAGGCTAGACAATTCACTCCTGCAAATGAATTATAATCTTGAACCCACTCTTTACTACTTCTATCATATTTTTAATACATTCAACTAATTAGTGTTTTTCCAGTTCAGTTCTCTTTCATCTTATCTTATCTTATCTTATCTTAAGTCTTATAAATTTTTATACTTTTTAATGAAACACAATGCTTATGTCATCAATTTTTTTATCGCTTTTGGTTTCTTGTTTGGACCTGGTGTAATTTTGCATTTCAGTAAAGTCCATCAGCTAATAAATTTATAATTTGACAGCTTGGTCAATCAATTAAACAATAAACAAATAAACAAAGAAGTAAGTAAATAAATAAGTAAATAAGTAAATAAATATATATTCTCTAACCCAGCAAATTAGGCCCATTATAAACACTGCTATACACTGGTTGCTGCATCTGTTGTTGTTGTTGTTGTTGTTGGAACTGTTGCTGTAACTGCTGCTGAGCATACGGACTCGAAACGGATTGCCCCACAAAGTTGAAATCATTACCACCCGGAATACCCGTTACGTTGGTTGGAATCGACGCCTGTTGAATCATGCCACTCGCTTGCTGTGAAAATGGGTTGTTGGCGACCTGTCGTTGCGTAATTTGCTGATTCAGTTTAATTCCCGCTTGTGTCTGTAGATCATGCTGGTACGCTTCCCTTTTGGTTTCTGGGAAAACAGGCACTGTAGGCAATCTCTCCAATCCACCAGCAGTTGCTTGTGGCCTGATCTCTTCAACCGTACTTAATGGATTCTGATGATAAACTGGAACTGTTGCGCTATGTTCTAAACGAAATGGATTGGTGCCGGTTAAAACTGGTTTGATAGTTCCAGTAGCCTCATTCTGCAGTTTTCTTTGATATTCTTGTTCGGATTGGCTAGTCAATGGTGTTGTTGTGGAGGAGGAACTGAATCTAGTATTGCCAAATGGATTACTTGCAACATTGCTGGAAATTGTAGAATTGCCACGTGTTGGACTATTCAGATTGTTGAATGGATTATTTTGATGAGCTGGAGATAAATTACTATTTATAGATGGTGCTCCGTATCCACCAAATCCATTTCCTGTAAAGTTATTAGAAAGAACACGTGGTTGCGCCAGGGGTGTTGTGATGAAAGTATTTGAATTCTGTTGGACTGGAGTCTGCAAATTCATTGGTACAGTTGATGATAAATTCATTTGATTTATGCCCTCCAAATTTTGATTTACCAGTGCTGACGACGGCGAAATTGCATTATTTGAAAATTGATTTGAAACTACTGGCTGATTACTGAATGAACTCATATTTACAAATGGGTTGAACCCAGTGCTTTGCTGTGCAATTCCAACCGAATTTGTAGCTTGTGCCTGTAATTGTGCTTGTAATTGTTGAGCTTGTATTGCTTGCAGTTGCTGAGCTTGAGCCTGCTGTTGAAGCAACTGCTGTTGTTGCTGAGCTTGGAATTGTGCCTGGGCTTGTGCCTGGGCTTGTGCCTGAACTTCAAGTGCCTGTTGCTGAGCTTGGGCTTGGGCTTGGGCTTCAAGTGCTTGTTGCTGCGCTTGAGCTTGAGCTTGAGCTTGAGCTTGCTGCTGCTGCTGCTGCTGCTGCTGAGCCAATCGTTGCGAATCTTGCTGCTGAACATGCTGTTGAATTTGCTGAGGTTGTTGAGATTTTTGTTCTGAGTTAGACTTCAATATAGATTTGTCCGTCGAGTACTCTTTTTCAGCTAAATACTGTCTTCTATTGATCTCGAAATCAGGATCGTCCAAATACTCCTTCAATGAGTTTGTCAAACTTGTCTGAGCATGCTTAATGGTTGGCACTTTCAATTTCGTCAAATTTTCAGAATGTTTTGCAACTCTCAAAAAGTCAATAACCTTTTTAGTTTGCTTTGTGAAATGCTCATAAATATCAAAAGCCCGCTCGGCATCTGACTTGCTCAAGTCAAAGAAGTGTTCCAGTATGTTCAACACACCCTCATTCAAACACTGATATAGAGAAATCAAATCCGTCGTCAACATTCTAAAACTTAGAATAATTAAATCATTGTTGATCTCGGATTCTCTAAACCTACATCTAACCAAGGCATCAATTTGACGCTGAACAGACTCGGTTTCACGTAGCAAACCTTTATCAATAGATAACTCCCTGAGTATCGATGATTTATCGCTTGAATTCCAACTACCGAAAGGCTTTTTGGTCTCTCTAATAAAATCATGACCGGTAAATGCGTATTCTTTTGCCCTAACGGCTAAATAATGTGCATATGCATAAATCTGGTTTAGCTCACCACCGTTTGAAATAAATTTGCCAGACTTACCGATTCTAACATCTAGAATCGATAAATGGTTGGATAGATATTTGATACAAACATTTTCTTCACCTTCCCTAATCATTATATGAATCACAACCAAAGATTTATAAACAATTGTCCATGCAGAATCGTGCAGTCTTTTACTGAGTGCCTTCATGACTGTCCTAAAACTGTCTGATCTCTCACCTTCCGCCGTCGCCATCAAGATTGGCTCCACATATTTAGGTTTTGGAGGCGCCAGTTTGATCTTGGTGGCTCCATCGACAAGCTTATCAAAAGTGGTCATTGTTTAGGTTCCTCCGACACCTGTATATCCCGACCCGATCAAAATAACGCAGAGAAAATGTCCAAAGCTGGCAGGCAACCGATAACAGCCAGTGGTAACAGCAGAAGGCTAGTTCACCACCCCAACACAGGAAAAACCAAACATTTTCTCGCTCTCCTCACTTCCCGCATGCGTTTTCTCACCGGCGCCGCGCTTACGTAACAGCTCACGCTCAAAAGTACGGCCGCTGGTAATGGCGTCTCTCGAGTTGCTGCTCTTCTACTGCTGCTGGAACACCCTGTGCTGGCATCAAGTGGCCATCCCTGCTCCGACTTAAAGCTTTCGATGCCTCCATCATCATTGCAACCGTTTTCTGGTGCGCCTCGGTAGTGATTTTGCGCTGCTGCATACGTTTCATGCTTTCCAAATGTTTCGTATCCGACGACGACGAGCCTCCCGATATTTGTGAGTTCTGTGAAAACTGTGGATCCTGAGACTCTTGAGAGGAAAAAAAAATACATTCATCGTCTTCCCTAGACCGTTTCTGTCCTATAATAACACTCATCTTCCACTAACCGGTGCCCCTTCTGCTTGTGTCTTAATAAAACGGAACAAGAACCGACACCAAAAAAGCTGCAAACCTGCTCTGTGCAGAAGAAGGACAAAAAAATCAAGACGCGTTTCCGGCCATATACGCGTCGATCGAGACGATGCGGGGTCTGTCAATAAGGTGGGGCTTTGTCGGTATTAATGTTTTGGTGATCATGGATTTAATATTAAATTAATATTAATATTAATCTATTCATGTGCTGGCTATATACACTGCGGCCCGTATTCAATGCACAGATAACAACCGCTCTGCAATGACAGAAATACCACTACAACCACACCAGCACTTGTATAACCCTCACAGATCGACTCTGTACATCATTATTCTTACTTTGATAGTGGGGGCTTTGCAACTAGCCTGGTCGACCGAATTCTCCGAAGCTACTCCGTTTCTTCTATCCCTCGGGATATCAAAACGTGTTTTATCGTTGGTATGGCTAGCTGGTCCTTTATCTGGCACAATTGGTCAGCCAATTGTGGGAATGCTAAGTGATAAGTGTACCTTGTCGTTTGGTAAAAGAAGAATCTTTGTTTTCATTGGTTGCGTATTCACTTCAATTTCATTGCTTCTTCTATCGCATTCGAGAGAAATTGTTACAAATGTTTTCAATCTCTTCCACTTTAATGAAAGTGCAATAAATTTCGCCACTATTTGTTTTGCATGTATGGGGATTTACGTACTGGATTTCTCAATTGCAGTTATTCAGGCATCCAGCCGTGCTTTGATTGTCGATGTCGTACCTACAGACCAACAACAGATTGCCAATGCATGGGCTGCCAGAATGATTGGAATTTTCAACTTGATAGGATTTTGGATCGGTACCTTGAATTTAACAAAGCTATTCCCGTTCTTAGGTGATAATCAGTTTAAAGTTTTGAGTACTCTAGTGTCTTTGATAATGTTTACGTTGACTTGCTTTTGTTTGTTGTACATCGAGGAAAGAAATCCTAATACAGATTTAACTTTAATTGTTCAACGGCAAATACAAGAAGACAAATTGAAAAATCTGGGTATTGATCCGATAAATTCGAGTGTTTTGAACCAATTCAAAAACTTTTTCAGAGAAATCATTTATTCTTTTGAAACAGTTCCAATCCAGGTTAAAACAGTATGCTATGCACAGTTGTTTGCTTGGATTGGCTACTTTCCATTGCTTTTCTACACTACTTCGTATGTTGGCGAATTATATCTATATGAAAAGGGTTATCCTAATCCATCACTTATCCCACCAGAGTTGAAACAGGACTTATTAGATCAAAGCACAAGAGTAGGTACCTATGCATTACTTGCCAACTCTATAGTGACTCTTTTAGTAGTTACAATTTTACCAGATTTGGTTGAAAAACTAAACTCGAAAAATTCTTACTATTATGATACATGGAGTTTGAGAAACCTGTGGATCTATTCACATGTAGTTTTTATTATTTGCACATTTTCAACATTTTTCGTTTCTTCATACAAACACGCAATTGCTGTGTTTGCCTTTACGGGTATTCCATGGGGATGTGCGGTTTGGATCCCATTTACATTAATCAGTGAAGAAATCAGTCGAATCAAGGATATAAAGGCAGTACAAATTTACTATACGCAGGAAGTTGAAGGTTCGACAATAACTGAGGATGACCCACCAGAGATAGACTCCAAGAATAATATTTATTGCAATCAAGTCTTAATTGATTATTATAATGGTATCGAATACGATTCGGGCATTTTGTTGGCTCTTCATAACGTTTTCGTGTCTGCACCACAAATGCTTTCATCTCTTGCATCCTCAATTCTATTTAGTATATTCCATAAAGCATCCGATGATAACTCATATGACCAGTCTTTGGGGTGGGTTTTCAGATTTGGCGGATTGATGAGCATTGGTGCTTGGATCCTCAGCAGAAAGGTGAAAACGAATGAGGAGTTATACCAAAATGATAAACTGATGGCAATATCGGGGGATTTTTGATCTATTAACTTATAACTTATATACAGGGTTCTCATTTTATTTGCCTCTACTTTATTTATCTTTATTTTCTTTGCTTTTATTATAGTTTTTGTTTCATGGTTTCCTTTCAGCACTTTCCTTATAAGTAAAAGGTATATTGAAAAGATCACATAGTTCTTGATACATTCTTAACACCGCTTCATCGGGCTCAAACCTCTTATTTTTCCCTGAATTAATTTCATCCAATGATAACATACGTGGATGATTAGTCTCGCCTAACTTTTTAATACCTTTCTTAGCAACAACCAGCTTCCACTTATTTTCATCGTATGTTCCAGAATCAACTTTGCTCTTGATTTCCTCTAATGTGGACAGCCTGAACCATTCTCTCAATATAGTCACCGCTCTCGAACGCAATTTCAAGTCATCACAGTAGACATATAGACTTGCATATGCTCGTACCAGGAATGCATCAACTTTGATATGAATATTATTTTGTGCATTGAAAAAAATCATTTCCGACCTTCTGACTACTTCATTGAAATTAAGCATTTCATCAGGATTTGCACTCGATAGTATACGCAACATTTCAGTATATGTTCTCACGTCTGGTTTCAACTTTAATTTGCCCTCTCTTACACTCTTCAATGAATCATATAGGTGCAATGCCAAATCCAACCTTTTGCCCTTTCTGAAAACTTTCAACAAGGAGTTCACGTGGTATATGGACAATTCAGGATTATTCTCCTTATGGTCTTTTTGGAATGATCTATAGAGTTGCTCAATTTTTTGTTGTGATAGCTCAGCAGTGCCATTTCTCTTAGAAATAGCATCTGCATACCCAGATATAAGAATATTGTAAAATCTTCCCTTTGGTTTAAAGCCACGTTTTTTCAAATCCATAAATACTTCAAATGCATCATTAACTTGGCCACGTTGAAGTAAATATTGTAATATTGTACCATATGCAAAATGGCCTTGATAGCGAGCTAATTTGGCTAATTGCTTGGCTCTCAATAAATCATTTCTTGATAGCAGTTTTTGAACATCTGTATCAATGATTAGCGAATCCTGTAACTGTCTACCTGATGTACCCAAAACTTTGTATGTTAACCTTATGTTTTCCTGATTGAAAATCATCAATAGTTCCTTTGCAGTTAAAGGAGTTTGAGATCCGATCGGTTCGTTCTCTTCAAACTGTCGTCCTAATAATTCGCTAAGTAGTTTATGAGCAGATGCATTTTTGACTGGGGTATTGTTGAAATGTTTTTGTCTAATTAATGCTTTTTGTTCAATTTTTTTCTTATCAATAAATATACTACTTTTATTAACTGCAGCATCTATCTTTGCTTTTGATCTCACACCCTGCACTTTTTTTGAAAAGGAGAACTGTCTTGTGATTATCCTCCATTTTGATACTCCAAACATATTTGCTGCTTTATGTCCGGGAAAAGAAAGTGAAGTGAAAAAAAAAACATGTTTCCAGGGAAAATGAAAAAATTCCGGCAAAAATTAATTCGAGGCTTTCTATTGTGCAATACTAATGAAAGTACAAAGGCGGCAGAGTAAGGGATTCAACGTATTTTTCAAAAAGTGAATTAACATCTAACGTTGAACTCACCTAGAAATGGACGTGTCAACTCCCCACTTGCTTGACAGACAAAAATACAAAATAAATAATGCTTCTAATGACGTTGCAACATTTGAATCCACATACGAGTTATTGAAGACCCTCACGAAAAAAGGCAAGACATCACTTCTTCTAAGTCCCATTGTTTCTCAATTATGCCACTACCTTTTAACGTATGGTGTGTCTTGTAATTCTGGTATTGAACAGGCTCAAATAGAACAAGTCTTAAAAAAATACCAATCGAACTTGAAAAACTTATTATCGGAATACGGAGTTGGTAGCATTGAGCAGGTTACCAGAGATTTTATAGCAAATTATTATGACTACCAAATTAGCAAGGTTGAAATTGATTATACCCTGGATAAGCCAACGATTTATAGGATCGTTTATGATTTGATTAACCAGAGAAGTCTTGCCACCTGGGCTGTAACTGGTTATTCGCATTTTGTTCCAAGCGAAACTGTTGGTCTATTATATTCTATTGATCCCGACATTTTGAGCATTCATAATCGACATATTTTGGAAGACTTGAGAAATATAATTGCGGCAAAATGGGAAGATGTTAAAGTAGTTACGTCTTGGCGCTGTTTCGAGGAGAAGTGTAGTTCAGCTTTACAAAAACACGATTTTAATCGATCAGACATTTCTCTGGATGATGTTGATGACTTAAGTGGAAAGGAACAGAGTAGGCTTCCCATCTCCGAATCTAAAGCATATTGGGAAATTCGTTGGTGGCTTCTGTACGCCATGTTTTTGAATGGTGAATATGACAAAGTTGTTCAGCAATTCAGTGCTTTAACTTCGACGGAAAGATTCCAAGCTAAGGTTGAGAAAGATTCATATCAAGGATTAGACTCTTTAGATGATGAAATTATTGATAAGAAGTCATTGATGAGGCTGATTATAGTGTCCATACTGCTCACCCAAGATAATAAATCTAAAGAACATTTTTGGAAATTTAATTTGGTAACTGAGGCGTTTTATGGAGATTCAGTGATTCGAGATTTGAAAAATTCACTTGAGTCACTTGATTACGTTGAAGTTAAGCAATATTTAGCAACTATTAAAAAAGAAATTCCATGGTGCGTTCATTTGAATGCAAGATGGAATATAGTTGAGTCTTTATTTTTATCCAAATCTGTGATAACATTCCTATCGATAATTAACCGTGTCTCAATAAAACAGATTTCAGCCAGATTTGCAATTGAGAAAGATGCTGCTATAACTTTGGTAGTCAAATTGAGCACTACCTTGAATCTTCCAATATTAATTGATACACAATCAGGTATTGTTCAATATATAGGAGGTAAAGAGGCTGGGATTGTCGAGGACTTTGCTGCGAATTTACGTGAAGCAACCAACGATGAGGTTCTCCGTGCTCGAGCGGCAAGATACAATAGTATTATAAGGCAAGAGCTTAATAGGCAGGGCAATATGGAGGGTTATGAATAATAAATAGATGGATGCATATCTGTGTCTATGTAAATGGATAAGTTTTTATAGAAAGTATAGCTTTTTATAAGCTATAAATATCGACGACTTCCTCAGGAATTTGTGTTGTGACACCACTCGTTGCTATGCTTTCGATATCCTCGATTTCCTTTGCAGCTTCAGCAGTAAGGACGACATTGATGTCATCACCGACGGCAACGTCATCCTCTATACGTATGCCGATACCACGATATTCCGCTGGCCAACGATCATCGTCAGGCACGTACACTCCTGGTTCGACTGTGACAACTTGACCCTTCATCAATTTTGCATTCCGTAAGTGTAATGGACAGTCATGGACGTCAAGGCCAAGATTGTGACCAATATAATGCGGATACAAATATTTGGAGACTTCCCAACTTTGGACATCATTAAATCCGACATTTCTCAACTCTAAAGTTAATAAATCGACACTTAGATTGTGTAAATCATTCAGACTGTTACCGTTTTTGACAACACATTCACGGATAATTCTTCTTTGGACATTCAAAAGAGCTTCATATAATTCAGCCTGGGCTGGTGTGAACTTACCGTTGACTGGCCAAGTACGTGAAATATCGGCGCAATAGCCACCTAAATTACCGGCTGCATCAACCAAAACCATTTCTCCATCTTTTAGTAAATCATCGTTTCTAACGTAATGAATACATAATGCGTGTGAACCACCTGCAACCACGGGGACATATGCAGATTTGTCACAGCCACCAGTAATAAATTTATATTCAAGAAAAGAATGAAGACCTTTCTCAGACTGGAATCTTTTGGCATACGCCTGATTAAATGCACGACCGGATATCTTACCTGCTAACCTCATAATTTTCAATTCTGCGTTTGATTTGATGACACGCAAAGCTGTAACCAATGGACTCAAGGGTTTTATTGCAAAGCCTTGATTAGCGTGTTTACGCAGAATTTCTTCAATGTTAGATCTGTCAAATTTGTTGTCCATATTTTTGACCGTTGATGGAAACATACGTTCAAAGAAATTGTTGGATTTAGCACTTGCACTATTTGCACCCCCAATGTCATAGTAAATATCTGAATACTTCCTTAACAATTTATCTAAATGTGAGGGAAGCTCCTGTGTACTGACTGCAATATCTGCATTGAATACTTCTTGAGCACCATCAACACCAGTTCTTTCACCCTCCCATTGCTCAGCTGAAGGATTGGACGGTGGAACGGACAGATGGAAAATATGAGATTCGGGATCATCTGAACCTTCAGGTCTCTCGATGATACATACTGAATCAGGCTCGTTCCAACCAGTCAGATAGAATAAATCTGTGTTTTGTTGGAATGGATAGAAAACTGATCCCGACGCATATTTAACTGATGAGCCAGGCAGGATTGCCAAAGAACCTTGTGGTAATTTTTCGGCTAGCCTCAAACGACGTGAATAGTATTCCAATGCTGAGATTCCCGGTGTCAAGCATCCCGGTTTGATTAGATGTGGACGAGTTTCATGTATCGGCTGTCCAGCACGAAAAGCTGTGGCATAGTATCTCCTTGATACCTTGAACATGTTTGATGTCGGCCAGCAAAAGGAACGTACATGGTGGGGTGCAATCGGGCCGGAACTTCTTAACTGTCTCGCTGAAGCGATGATTTTCTTTTCTATATATACTACTGGCTATATACACGCACATCACATTTGCTTCTTCTTTATCCTGGGGACCACCTCTGTGTAGGCTATCACAAGAACCAAGAGAATACCACAACATAATGAGAGGATAAATTCTTTCCATGTAGTTACATCACCTTTGAAATATGCGTACTGAAATATGGTTATTACCGTACTTGTAAAAAAAAAGGGTGTATATTTGGAGAAGTTCAACTGGAGGGGCAGATTTAATGACGTGGACATGGACTTCAAATGGCTGACTATTGCAAATGTGCAATAAAGGATCCGCATGAGCATATTGATCATGTTGGATACAATCAAGCCGTTCAACCCGTAATTGAAATTACCAATAAGTAAGACCAACGTTGCTAGGAAGATTAGTGAATTCACAAACATGAAAATAGAGTAGTGGTTTACTGTTTTCTTTGAATCAAATAATGATTGAAACAATGCCTCCATTATACCATTTAAGGCCAAGAGTAAAACGTAAATCCAGTAAAGTTTGAAAGCGGTTATGACTTGGGGTGAATTGAAATTTTTGAAAACCAAAAATAGTAAGAATCTAGTGTTCAATGGTGCAAAGATAACAAGCAAAGTTAGGAGGTAAACGTATATTTTAAGAACGTTCGATAAACATGTCGATAAAACATTAAAATCTTTTTTGTCTTCTCCTGATTTGAACAGAGCTCCGATGGTTATTCTTGTAGACTCTTCCACTGGGGCAAATAACATTCTTGCGATCAGAGAGCCGTAATTGGAAATGAAAGAATAGTATCCTTGCAATTGTATACTTAAGAGGGAAGTAATGACAAATTTGTCACCCACGGTCAAGAAATTTTTGAAAATTTGTTGAATAAAGATGGATTTAAAGTAATTCCATGAAGACGGCTCAACCCAAACCGATTTCCCATCTGCAATCGTGACCTTTTCAGGTTTCACAGCTTTGTAGGCAAATGCACTCCAGTATAAGATGAAGGTTGTGGCAGAATAGGCCAATTGGCCATTCAAATATCCCAAGACATAGGCATTTACATTAGTTGAAGGGAGACCCAACCACGGAGCAACCACAATAACGGATATGAATTGTACGAAACATTTCGAGAGTCCTGCCAAACTCTCAATTTTTGTTCGGCGTTTAAAGTCAAGCATGATATATTGGTTGATGTTATAATATGGTTCTGCCAACAATTCCAACAAAGCACAAGAAAATATGACGATTACAACATGGTAAATTTGAAACGGGTGTATGAGTTCTGCAATGTTGCCATCATTGGAAGCTATTTTCCAGTAAACAATGGGTGCACCCAGGACAAAGTATATTACTAGGGATAAGCAGGAGTAGTTCACGCAGTACTGGACTGTCTTTGATTGGTCATCTTTGGGGAGTTTGGCAATGGATAGTCGAAGCGCCTCTCTGGACAAGAAGAAGGTGTAGTCAAGCACAAAGTCTACGAGCTGGGATATTCCGAGAGCTGCTGGGGAGGATTGTGCCAAAAGCAGTTGGTTGAGGGAAAAGGTGAAGAGCTTGGACACCAGCTGTCCAGCCACGAGAACGGCGGCATTCTGGACGAGAGACATGGGATACAGGACTGATTGCGATGGTGATAGCAACGGAGGTGTCACTTCAGGAGGGCAGTAAAGAAGAAAGTTGTGAAATTCGGAAATTCATGTCGGGCGACGCAACCGACGCAACCGACGCAACCGACGCAACCGACGCAACCGACGCAACC